>JALIGW010000010.1:12130918-12255918 GCA_023053685.1 Diadophis punctatus similis | reverse complement strand
AACAGTCTTAAATAAGAATACTGATCATAACTCCCTTTTTTCAGTGCTGTTGTAACTTCAAGTGGTTGCTAAACAAATGGTTGTAAATTGAGGACTACGTGGATATATTTGTTCAACTATTCTTTTCATTGTTACATTGGTACTGTTTCTTTGAAATTTTGTGTCAAATTTATGACATGCTTTTTTCTATATTCTGTCAACATATATCTAAGTAGAATACAGTATTTATATACAGTAGTATGTTTTGGCCTTCGCTATGCTTTTGATCTATTCTGTGGTGTGGATGGATCATGTTTACATATGTAGTGTTTTTTTCTGCTTGCTAATTTTTAGCTCAGGAATATTTAAATATTACTCTCTTAGCAAGAGTATTTTTAAAAATTAATTGGTGGTATATTTGCAGATTAAAAGTGAAGTAAATAAACTCTACAAGTTACTGGAGATAGATATTGATGGAGTTTTTAAGTCCCTTTTGCTCTTAAAAAAGAAGAAATATGCTGCTTTGGTTGTGGAACCAGCAGGAGATGGAAAATACATTACCAAGCAAGAACTTAAAGGATTGGACATAGTGAGAAGAGATTGGTGTGATCTTGCAAAAGAGACTGGAAAGTAAGTAGCTCTTTATGCATTCTACTCTTTCTCTGAAAGATTTAACAGAGTATTTTTGTATATACAACATTTTAAATATTGCTATGTTAAACTGTGTTTCTAAGCGTACTATAACTATTCAACTGTTCAATACTCTATAGCATTTCTAATTAGAAATATTTAAAAAGCCCTTCAATAAATCTATATGGAAGCCAGTTGGCAAGTATTAGTTATTAGCCTCTGACTAGAATTTCTCAAGTAAAAAAAAATCCACATAGAAAGCCATTTGTTTCTGAGAGTTATGCCTCCAAATTAGTAGTTATGATAGAGCGAGCAAAGGAGGTTGAAAAAAATATGAATTGAAAGTGACTCCCAGTAATTTAAGCAGAAGAATTCAATTTTTGTCCAGAAGAGAGCAGCAGAAAAGGCAATGAAATGGAGCTGGGGAATGGCAGGTAGGATGAGTGTGGCCAGAAGAGTTACCGTATTTTTCGGAGTATAAGACGCACTGGAGTATAAGACGCACCTTAGTTTTGGGGGAGGAAAACAAGAAAAAAAGGCCTCTGCCTCCAAGCAATTTGCCAAACAGCAAACAGCACAGATGATATACACTGTTTGCTGTGTATTTCTGTGCATGTGTGCCTGACCCATAGAAATAGCAAAGAATTGGAGAAATGTACATTATGCCAGAAAGTTTTCTTAAACGTAGTCACACTAACTCCTCCCAATTATTTAAATAGATCTACTCCAAGGTAAGTCAGGATTTAACTCTAATACTAAACAGGACAGTGTTACATTTCAGACTATATTTGTACAGAGCTGTTAAAATTAATTAAAATTTCTGGAAGTATACATTACTCTCTATTATTTAAAAGAAGATACAATAGCACTGGACCTCTTCAGAGCAAGCATTTATTTTAAAAAGCTTCTTTATTTTGTTAAGTTGTCTAGACCAGGGGTCTTCAACCTTGGCAATTTTAAGACTTCTGGACTTCAACTCCCAGAATTCCACAGCCTGCTCTGCTCTGCTCTCTGTGGAATTCTGGGAGTTGAAGTCCAGACATCTTCAAGTTGCCAAGGTTGGGAAACACTGGTCTAGAGGTCTCTACCTTGGCAATTTTAAGACTTGTGGACTTCAACTCCCAGAATTCCACAAAGAGCAGAGCAGAGCAGGCTGTGGAATTCTGGGAGTTGAAGTCCACAAGTCTTAAAATTGCCAAGGTTGGAGACCCCTGGTCTAGAACAATAATAAAGCAATCTTTAAAAAATAAGTCTAATAATTTGAACATTCTACAGACATTTAGTTATTCACTTACCCCCTTGCATCCAGTTCAGCAGAAAATAAAAATCTGTGTGTCTCTCCCAGCTATTTGCCTCTTTGCAGCTAGTTTCAGTTTCATTTTAGCACGTGGCAAATCAGCTGTAGGTCGGGAAGCTGCTAATGACTTGCTTGGCTTTACAGGCTCTTCCCTCTTTGCTGCAAGCAGGTAAATTGCTGGAAGACAGAGGCCAAAGGGTGGGGGTGGCTGGGTGGGTGGGGCTACATTCGGTGTATGAGACGCACCCAAGTTTTCACCCTCTTTTGGGGGGTAAAAAGGTGTGTCTTATACTCCGAAAAATACGATAGGCATGGAAGGTAGAACCTGACAACATGCTGATTCTTTTTCCTCATAAATGTATGTACTTTGTTGAAATAGTAATACTGACAAATAATCGTTGTGTTCAAAACTGCTGAATTTTGTAAGGAATTAATAAAAGCTTCAATTAATGAAAAATTTCACTGCAAGTTTTCATTGAGGAAGCTATGTGTACAAGTTTAACCTAGTAGAGGAAGTTGAGAATGTAATTTTTTAATGTGATGGACAAGAACAGAGTAAAATGCACATCCTTACTGATTTGCAAATCCATTTTATTTTGTTTTTCTACAGTTAGAGGAGGTTAGTTAGCTTTCTTTATTCATTGAATAATTAATATCAAATATTTTCTGATATATTTTAATAAATTTGCAATTGTAGCTGGCAAATATTTAATGAGAATTAAATTGATTAATACAGTCAGTTCTAACATAAATTTTAGAAGAGATGTGACCAGTATATTATTGGCTATTAGCCTACACTCCATGCCAGTATAATAGCAACCAGTAATTTTTGTGGAAAGATTACAGGCATTTTTTCTTTACTTTCTGAGCAACTTAATGGGATTTATGAATATGCTGTGAATTTTCTAAAGTTATATTATCTTAATGTGTCATATCTTATGTCTTTTTTTACAGCTATATAATTGGCCAGATCCTTTCTGACCAATCTCGAGATGTAATTGTAGAAAACATCCAAAGAAGGTTAATAGAAATTGGAGAAAATGTCACAAATAATCTTATTCAAATAAAACAATATGAAATAAATAAGGTGATTAATATTGCTTGTTGATATTATATATGAATCAGTTTGAATATATCCATGGAACATTGGTGTCCATTTCTTATGTTGGATAGTAACTATCTTCATAGTAAAGCCACATAATTCAGAAATCTTCTATAAATATTTTATCATTCTAACATGAACGTGTAAAAATGTATGTCTTGGAGGAGAAATAATAAAACAGGATTTCTCTGGACTATGCAGAATTAAATATATTTAGAACTTTGAGTAATCCAGACAAAGTCTGATTTTTTCTGTATTATTTTATATATTATCTCTAAAATTTTCTCCCTTAATCTATATTTCTCAGCCTGTGTATTATTGCTGCTTATAAACTCATATTTCAGCACACTGACATATTTCTGGACATGCCCAGGATATGTCTTGGATGCATTGTTTAAATGAAAGCAGTGTTTTTCTAGAAAGGGGAAAGAATAAGTAGAATGTTACTTCATTTTGACATGCTTTTCTTCTCAGCTTACTCTAATTGTAAATGACTCTTACAGCAGAAGGGTAGAGTAAATCATAACAGTAGACAGGACAAAGGTAAGAATGAAGATTTTATAGAAGAGAGAATCCTGCTTTTATTTTCAAGCTGACATTGCTACTGGCCATAATACAATAATAATGCTGTCCTACCTATGCATATTGTATATATAAGCATATATATATACATGTTAAGAGTGAATGCCCACTACATCATGGTTAGGCATCCCAAACTATTTGTTGGAGAGAAAATGAGCCGAGGTGGTGCAGCAGTTAGAGTGCAGTACTGCAGGCTACTTTAGCTGACTGTGATCAGCAGTTCAGCTGTTCAAATCTCACCTGCTCAAGGTTGACTCAGCCTTCCATCCTTCGAAGGTAGGTAAAATGAGGACCCAGATTGTTGGGGGCAATATAAATATACATTGCTTAATGGTGTAAACCGCTTAGAGAGTGCTTGCACTTTGAGGCGGTATATAAGTCTCACTAATAAATAAATAAATAAATAAATAAAACAAGCAATGTTAATATGAATTTTTAATGTTACATATGAAGAATGTTCACTAACTTTGGTTGCTTTGAAGTATTTATTCCCCTAAAGACAACCTGCAAATATTCTAAAATCAACTGAGCACATATACCGTATTTTTCGGACTATAAGATGCACCTGACTATAAGACACACCTAGGTTTAGAGGAGGAAAACAAGAAAAAAAATATTCTGAACCAAATGGTGTAGTAATATATTTAATAAAACATAGCAGAATAATATTTCAACCAGGTAAAGTCAACAGCGGTATTAAGAACCATCATCACTCATTAACAAATGAGGAGAGACTTTAAGGTTCAAGCACTCTTCTAATTTTCTAGAAACCCCAAGAACTCATCATCGCTAGTGTCAGAATTTATGAAGCTCAGTTGCTCAACTGATACCACTTTCTTCGCTATCTTCATATATGATATCATCTTCAGTTCCATCTAAAGCCATGATGGCGAACCTATGGCATGCGTGCCAGAGGTGGCATGCAGAGCCCTGTCTGCTGGCACGCACGCTGTCGCCCCAGGTCAGATCTCCGTGGCGTTTCTTTCGTGAGCTTCTGTTTTCCTGCAAACGAAACAGAAGCTCACGAAAAAAAAATCTTACCTCTTGCTGCGCTGCCGGTGTTGGGATGCCCTGCCTCCCACCGGCCAGCTGGTCTTCGGGTCTCTGCTGCGCATGCGTGCATGTCCGCGTATTTGCGCATGCACACACGTGCACATTCACGCACGCACCTCAGTTTGGGCATGTGTGTGCATGCAGTTTGGGCACTCGGTGTCTAAAAGGTTTGCCATTACTGATCTAAGGCATTGCTAATGCCACATTTTTTGAATGACAGTGCAACGATTTCGTCCTTCACTGAGTGCCATGATGTTTTAACCCATTCACAAACTTGAGTGATAGTGGGCCTCTTCATTCGTCCAGTAGGTGTCAGATCATGATTACCAGCAGCCATCCTTGTTCCACTCTTCTCGCATATAGACTTTAAATGGTTTGTTGATGGAAACGTCAAGAGGTTGCAACTGGCTGGTAAGACCCCCAGGAATTACAGCTAGATGAGTCTTCACTTCTTTAAATCTCTTCTTTGTGGTTTCGCTAATATGTGGTCTAAACTGCTTGAGCACTAATAAAGCAGGTTTTTTCAGAAGCGCTCCAGGACGTTTGAACCACACTTTTTCAACCCATACTCTCATTCCATTTTCGTCCATCCATCCTTTCTAATGAACATGCACAACAACTCCTTTTGGAATCACTTCTTTTGGAAAGGTTTTCCTTTTGAAAATTAACATTGATGGCAATTTGGTGCCGTTTGCACAGCAGGACAACACAACCGTTTAATGTGTTTTCTCATGTGCTGAGGCTTTCACTGTTATGCTTTTGGCACCTTTCAGATCAACAGTCTTATTAGAAGGCACATCAAAGGTTAACGGGACGTCATCCATATTCCCAACCTGGCCAATTTCAAAATTATTTTTCTAGCATTTATTACAAATGTATGAAAATACAGAATCTTAGATTCATACTCTCTTGGCATTTTTTGTGCAATTCTAGTTTTGGTGTGCATAGCAAGGCCATATCACCTCATAAATCTGAAGCACCACGATGGTGATACAGTAAAATCCTGAATGCGTTTCTCTACAGCAATGCATTTGGCTTCATATATTACCATTTTTGTAGAAACTGCGAAGCGATTATTCCGGTGACGTGTGATCCATTCTTTCATGTCCACCTCTAACTGTAGCCACTTTGCAGCAAGCCACGAAAGTTGTGCTTACTTTTATCTTTTACTTTTTGAGGCTGATCCACCTGTTTCCTCCACTCTCTTATCATTTTTTCAGTTGGAGGTGGTCCAAAATGTTTCTCCGCTGCTCTGTTTCCATGTTCCTCAGCATATTTCACTACTTCCAGTTTAAAAGAAATTTTATATGCTAGTCTTTTCTGCTTTCATATCCTTATACTGGTATGTAGTGTCAGGAGGTACCGTAGTATTTTTCTGCAAGAAAGAACTGTCAGTAATGTGTCCTTTATAACAATACAGAGCACTGTAGCTGAAACCATGTTCATACATTCATACACAAGATACCGGTATACCATATACAGTAACATGTCACACTAGCTCATTATGAGGGAAATACGAGGAGCAGGGAAAGAGGAGAAAGCAGCCTCCTTCCCTCAAGCTGGCTGCTCCATTGCCCATTTCTCCATTGCAGCGCAGCTCTTCTGCCCACAAAAGCCTCATCTTTGATGGCCAATGCCAAAGCAGAGAAAGAGCTGCCGGGAAGAAGCTAGTTGGCCCGGGAGTTGGGTACCCTTCCTCCCCCGCCCTAAACTAACAATAGTAAGCTGAGAATTTTAGGACATTGGTGATTCTTTTCCTCCCCCCCCAAAAAATCTAGTGATGTTATCCTTACAAAGACAAACGGGCAGGCTCTAGCATGCCTGCCCATGCTAATAAAACACAGTCTGCCACTTCCCAAATTGCATAGATGGCTGCGGTAAGTGAGGGGCAGGAAGCCATGCCATGCCCAGCGATGGGAAAATGGAGGGCAAGAGGAGCCCCGTGTTGCCACGTGCACCCCAATGAAAGGCAGCGGCAACCCGGCTGCTTCCCTTGCCCACCCTCTCCGGTGCTGGAAGCCAAGCCATATCTCTCTCCGTGTGTCTGGGCTCACAGTCCACGCAGGCCGGGAAGGGCGCTCTTGTGGTGCTGCAGGCAGCGGTGCGGCAGGTGGCGATGCAGGTGGCGATGCAGGTGGCACGACATCCTTGGCGAACTGCTCGACAAACAGGGCAGACAGACGTAGAGCGTGGCCAGGCCAGCCAGTGGTGGGATCAGCTGATTCTCCGAACTGCACACAACTTTAACAAGCGATCTGGCCGAACTGGCTGAATCCCACCTCTGTGTTGCTGCCTCAGCCGGGGAATGCTGGAGCTTTCGCAGCCGATTGGCGGTTGGATCGGCCTCCCAAAATACCACCAATCAGCTGCCTGTTGCCACTGCCGCACCAATTCCCTCCTCCCTCCCTCCAGGTATGGCAAAAGCCCATCTGATGCAACATTCGATGTATAAGACGCACCGGAATTTTCACCCACTTTTTTGGGGGGGGAGTGCATCTTATACTCTGAAAAATATGGTACATAGCCGCCTAAAGGAATTCTGAGCAGCAATTTTTTTTAAAAAAAACCAAATTTATCTCTTGGCTTCATGGCTATTATTTGAATTGTAAATATATTTATGATTTTATTTTGATATTGTAAGCCACCCAGAGTTGCCTCACAGTGAGATTGGTGGCAAACATAAATAAATAAATACATTTTCTGATGTTCACTTAAGAACATTTCCTAGAGTGGCAGCAAAAAGGAATAGTGATTATGACCAGATTTTAAAGGATCACTTAATGTTACAATGTTCTGTATGGCATATATAATTCAGTAGCACCTTTCTTTGACCTGTAGGCATTGACAAAAGATCCCCAAGATTACCCGGACAAGAAAAGCTTGCCTCATGTGCATGTTTCCTTGTGGATGAATTCTCAGGAAGGTAGAAAGCTGAAAGCTGGGGACACAGTGTCATATGTTATCTGTCAGGTAAAAACATTCTTGCTATTTTTAAAGTATCTTTTCCCACTTAGAAACAAAAACAAAACTAATCAGTATAGTACATTAATGGTAAATAAATATTACACTCCTTTTTACTGTATATACTTTGTAAATGAAGGACAGCCAGCCAGTCTGATGCAACAGTTAAAGGTGGTGGACTAGAAACCAGGAGATTGGGTTCTAGTCCTGCCAATCCAGTTAGTTTTGTGGCAGTCCCCCTCTCTCAGCCCAAGAAGAAAGGCAATTGCAAACCATTTCCAAAAAATGTTGCAAGAAAACTGGATTTGTCCAAGCAGTTACCAGAAGTCAAGACTGACCAGAAAGGGGGTGGGGGGGATACAACTTGTGTCAGTAAATTCATTCATTCTTTTAATGAAGGATGGATCAAATCTGAGTGCCAGCCAGAGAGCATATGCTCCAGAACAACTGAAGAAACGAGCAAATCTTACTATTGATGTTCAATATTACTTGTCGCAACAAATTCATCCTGTAGTAGCTCGTATCTGTGAACCCATAGATGGAATTGATTCTGTTCTTATTGCAGCATGGCTTGGTAAGTATAGTAGTGTTTATTTTTCAAGTACTTATTCTTAATATTGATACTGTGTGGTAAACAAAAATGTGAGAATTCATATCTGTTATGAGAATATGTCTTCTTTGCTATTAAGCCTATTCTTGGGAGAGATCAAGAAATAAAGATCTGCTACCGTGTTTCCCCGAAAATAAGACATGTCCCGAAAATAAGCCCCACAGGGGCTTATTTGGAAGTTCACGGCTTCTCTTTCTTGGCAGGTACTTGGCAGGAGTTGCAGGGAAACTCCTTCAATGTAAAGGAAAAGTTATCGCGAGTGCGAAAAGTTGTTAATTGTTTGCACTCGCGATAACTTCTGCTATTGTCACCATGGCGCTGTGGAAAGCTGCAGCCTTTCAAAGCTTTGCTGCTTTCCTCAGGCTCCGATTCCCTCTCCAGCAGGAACGGGACATACCACCCCGCCTGCCAGAGGAGGGGGGGAGGAAAGGCAGACTTTCCCCCATGCGCACTGAGCCGCAGCGCCCGAAGCTTCTCCCTTCTTGAAGGCCATTCCCTAAGGAGCTGTTCCCTGTCTGCATGATGTAAGACCTCCTGGGAAGCTGACATCTCGGAAATGTCACAATGTCTTCTTCGTCCCCCCATAAATGTTATCGGTACGTTCCATTCCTTCCTCCCTATTCACTTGTAGCAACCCAAAGGGGGGGGAGGGTGGAATCATTGCTTTTCTTTTCTCTCGCTTTTTTGCTTCAGCTACATTTTTTCCCTTTCTCCGTAGAGTATTTCTGTGCGTTCTTTGTTTCTAACCGGTGATATAGTTCTTGGCCATAATTTCCTCCTTCCATCTTTTTCCTTACTTCCCAGTCCTTATTTTTTCCATCCTCTTCATTTACTCTTGGCATTGTTACTGCAAATCTCTCACGATGCTGGAAAACTTGGCTTGCTGATAAATGCCTTTGCTAGCTCACTCTTTCACTTTACCCCTGGGATAATTGTGTCCTCGCGCCCCGCCCAGCTCCGCCTGAAAAATTATCTATGTCTCTCTCGGCTGGTCTCTTTAAGGGAAAAAAGGCTTGCAAAATACAGAAACTTCTCGCTGCCAGAAGTTGTTAATTGCTTGCCCTCGCAAGAAGAGTTTCTGTATTTTGCAAGCCTTTTCCCCCTAAAGAGACCAGCCGAGAGAGACAGAGCTGCCAAACTCCAGTACCGTCTCTCGCCCCGCCGTGCTGCCTCGTGGAGCAGGACTGTGCAAGGCTTGTTGTGCCGTTGCATGTACGAAAGGCAGGAGGACCCCAGCTGTGCCGGTATGATGAAGCTCACAGCAGTTCTGCAGTTCGTGCATGCAACAGCACAACAAGCCTTGCAGAGTCCTGCTCCACGAGGCAGTGGCGGCGGCCCAGCTGCTCGGCCGGTGCCAAGAGCAGGGAGGGGGAGGTGGCGCCACCCCCAAAATAATAAGCCACCCCCCGAAAATAAGGCCAGGGGCAGTTTTGGGGGGGTCAAAAAAATAAAAGCCCCTCTTATTTTCGGGGAAACACGGTAGTTACATTTATACAGTATGCACATATATATGACATGACTAATGAATGACTAAAATCATCTGGCCTAGTGAGACAGTTATTTGTGAGATGTTGAAAAATTGAAGATTACTCTGCAACAAGCTCATAGTACACGTAGTCCTCAACTTACGACCACAATTGAGCCAAAATATTTTTTGCTAAGTGAAAAAATTGTTAAATAAGTTTTGCCCCATTTTACGACTTTTCTTGCCACATTTGTTGTGAATTATTGCAGTTATTAAGTTAATAACATGGCTGTTAAGTGAATATATATTACCCATTGATTTTGCTTGTCAGAAGGTTGCAAAAGGGGATCATATGACCCCAGGACACCACAATCATCATAAATGTGAACTAGTTGTCAAGTATCCAAATGTAAATCACACGACCATGGGGATGCGATGGTCATAAGTGTGAAAAATGGTCATAAGTCACTTTTTTCAGTACTGTTGTAACTTTGAACAGTCACAGAATAGAATAGAATAGAAGAACAGAACAGAATAATATTATAGAATTCTTTATTGGCCAAGTCTGATTGTACACAGAAGGAATTTGTCTTTGGTGCATATGCTCTCAGTGTACATAAAAAGACAAGATACATTCGTCAAGAATCATAATGTACAACACTTAATGATAGTCATAGGGTACAAATAAGGAATCAAATCATAGTAGGAAACAATCAATATAAATCGTAAGGATAGAAACAACAAAGTTACAGTCATGCAGTCATAAGTCATAAGTGGGAGGAGATGGGTGATAGGAATGATGAGAAGATTAATAGTAATAGTAATGCAGACTTAGTGAATAGTTTGACAGTGTTGAGGGAATTATTTGTTTAGCAGAGTGATGGCGTTCGGGAAAAAACTGTTCTTGTGTCTAGTCGTTTTGGTGTGCAGTGCTCTATAGCGTCGTTTTGAGGGTAGGAGTTGAAACAATTTATGTCCAGGATGCGAGGGATCTGTAAATATTTTCACAGCCCTCTTTTTGACTCGTGCAGTATACAGCTCCTCAATGGAAGGCAAGTTGGTAATAATTTCCCCTCCTTGGTTCTTGGGAGAGAAAATTTGACTCCCTTGGAACGGGTTCACAATTTGGGTGTTCTCCTAGATCCACAGCTAAAATTGGAGCAACATCTTTCAGCTGTGGCTAGGAGGACCTTTGCACACGTTCATCTTGTGCACCAATTGCGACCCTACTTGGAGTGGGAGGCTTTACTCACAGTCACTCATGCCCTTGTCACCTCACGGCTGGACTACTGTAACACGCTCTACATGGGGCTACCTTTAAAGAGTATCTGGAGATTGCAATTGGTGCAAAATGCAGCTGCACGAGCTGTGGTGGGTGTTCTGAGATACACCCACGTAACACATATTCTCCGCCAGCTGCATTGGTTGCCCATTAGTCTCCGGACGCAATTTAAGGTGTTGGTTTTGACCTTTAAAGCCCTACATGGCTCAGGGCCAGGTTACCTCCGGGACCGCATCCTACCACATACCTCCCTACGACCAGTTAGGTCCCACAGAGTTGGTCTCCTCCAGGTCCCATCAGCCAAACAATGCTGGTTGGTGGGACCACGGGGGAGAGCCTTCTCTTTGGGAGCCCCATCTCTCTGTAACCAACTCCCACTAGAGATCTGGACTATCCGCACTCTACTGGCCTTCCGCAAAGCCGTAAAGACATGGCTCTTCCGGCAGGTGGGGTGAAGAAGATCGGATTCCCCCTGGATGAATGGTTTCTTTTTTGAAAATTATGTAATGTTTTAAATTGTTTTTTATATATTATATTGTTCTTATCCCTGCTGTACGCCGCCCTGAGTCCTACGGGATTGGGCGGCCTATAAGAACTTTAAATTAAATTAAATTAAATTGTTTTTTCTGCAGTTCTAATTATCCTCTGAAGTCTGTGTCTGTCTTGTTGGATTGCAGAACCAAACCAGACAGTTATAGAGGTGCAGATGACAGACTCAACAATTCCTCTGTAGAACTGTATCAGCAACTCCTTGGGCAGTTTGAGCTTTTTGAGTTGGCGCAGAAAGAACATTCTTTGTTTTGCTTTTTTGATGACGTTTTTGATGTTAGGTGTCTCCATTTTAGGTCTTGAGATATGGTAGAACCTAGAAATTTGAAGGTCTCTACTGTTGATACTGTGTTGTCTAGTATTGTAAGAGGTGGAAGTATGGGAGGGTTTTTCCTAAAGTCTACCACCATTTCTACGGTCTTGAGTGTGTTCAGTTCCAGATTGATAGATCCATAAATGAACTATTGTAAGTCAAGGACTACCTGTACTAATCTATTGAAATCTTATACGGCCTTTCCTGTAATCCTAAACTAGCAGCAGAAATGTACATCCATAGTTTTCTACTGCTCAGTTTTCTACTGCTCATAAATTCTTTAATGAAACTAATCCAGTTATAGTACACCCGAACTGCTCTTAAAACAATACATTGCAATATTTTAAACATATACAACAAGTTGTCTTGTTCTTTAGATATGCACCCTATATTTCAATCAGATGGTACTTATGGAGCCTAATGGAAAAGATGAATAACATATGAAACATCAATCAGTGTTTTGGTTAATCAGTGCTTTGGTTATAAAGTAATTATAAACCAAGTGCAGCTTGATATTTTAAATAGAGATCATGATGTTAAATCCTGTATCATTACTGACTTTAAAGGTTAATTTTGTATTAAGAAATCAAAACCAACTTAATCCACATTTCTCAGGGAAGATTTTGTATTAGATAATGAGAAGGTTATCTAGTTGGAATATTATAGCTTTGTTCAGACTATCCTAATCTCGTGACCTCCAGATATGATATATTTGAATTCTCAGCCAGGATATCAAACTTTATGCTAATTGGAGAAGTCTAGCTTGTTTGTTGAAGGGAATAAACTTAAGTGAGTCCCACTAAAAGTGTTTGTTTGTATCGCATTTGAAGAAAGACCAATAATGTGAATGATGTGAATTTGTACAAGCTGCTATTGACTTTAATATCATTTTGCAGATGCATTCAAACCAGTTTTGGGTTATAGCAGTGATGGTTGCTCCTTTCAGTGAATAGTTTGATTACTGAAGACGTAATTATAGGGTAGTCATTTTTCACTACTGTGTTTCCCCAAAAATTTCTTTTGACCTCCGAAATAAACGCCAAGGCTTATTTTTGGGGGTGTCTTAATTTTTTTTGCCTTATCCTTCAGGGCAGCTCAGCATCCCAGAGAAGCCAAAAATGGTCTTTCGGTTCTGGCCTCTGCTGCTGCAAAAGGCATTGCTGGTGCTCGCTGAGCATACTCAAGGCCAGCGAGCAGGTGCGATTGGAACCACAGCTGAGCTTCTTCCTACATTAGCTTTGCTCGTAGTTGGGAGCGGGGTGGTTCATGATGAAATGGTGGGTGAATTTGCTTGCTAAAAGCCTCAGCAGGAGGGGAGGGTCGCTTGGGGAGTAGGCTGAGAAAGTGGGGTTAATACGTGAGGTGTGGGTACGGGTCGAGCTTGGCATTTCACCTTCTTGCCTTTTGCGAACTTTTGGCTGCACACAAGGAAAGCAGAAGCAGCAAAGATCCTGGCTTCTTTCTCTCCCACAAACTCTGCCAGAAATGGGTCTTCGTGAGGTTTGTTGCGCTGGCGCAGCCTCTCACAACAGGATAGCACAAAGTTTGTTGTGGCATTGCACATGTGAGCCATGAGATGCGTCCCACCGGTGCACCGCTCACAGCAGGACTCCGCGACGCTCGTCGCAATAGTGCCGCCTGCTGTGAGCGGCTGCGCCAGTGTGACAAACCTCACGAAGACCCATTTTTGGGTCTATTTTATTTCTATAAAATAAAAGCAGTACGTTCATTTAAAATAAATATAATATAAATGAGTACAAACTTTATGACATCTCATACATGAATTTGGATTTTGGCCATTTAAACTTTTAAATTACATTTTGTTTAAATTTTGAGGATCAGTTGTGCAGTATCTATTGGGTTTGTGAGCATAGGATTGCCAATTCTCCCCCACCCCCGGTTTTTAAGTAAAGTTAGAGTTAAACAACAAAACTTTATTGATTGGTTGGTTGGTTGGTGTTGTTTTAGCTAAATAAATACATTTCTACTGAGTATAATGTTACAATCAATTTGCAAAATAGCAACCCTTATGTATATCCTAAGCATTTTTCATAGTTTAAAATTTCGTAGTTGAGTTTTTGTAGGGTGAATAATCATGGTCCATGCACTTAAAAACATTTGTTATTTTTAGAAATTCAGACTGGAAACCTCTAGATGGCAGCACTAGACACTATTTTCAATTTGTTTCTCAAAATATTTCATGAAGTAAGCTACAAGGTGATTAAGTTTAAACTTGCATGTACAAGAAGTACTTTTAATCAATTTATTTTTTTAAAAACATAATTTTTGAAATAATGCATCTAATCATCTCACCAATTGAGACTAAATAGAATTTTGATATAAATGTATGACTATGAGGCATAATTATCCTAGCAATTATTATATAACTTAACAAATATTACATAATAATTGAGATTTTACATTTTTATATTTTCCCCAAGATGTGATCAGATCAAGGATTATTGGGCTTTTACTGCAATTAAATGACAGACTATAATGACTTCCAACATAATACATCAGTTTGTGGTTAAAGTGATTGTTTGACTTACTTTACTTCCCATAATTTGATCAGTTATAAACAGCGTGTGTGAGAAAGTAGATTAGAATGAATTTTGACAGAGACATCCATGAGATAAATATGAATAAATCTTCTGGGTTTAGATATTCAAATCTGTCCCGTAGATTTGAAATGTGCTATTAGCTAACTTAATTTTTTCAAGACTTTGGAGATATTGAAATTATTGTTCAAAAGTGAATTAATGGACCCAAGAAATAATCTGTGATAGAAATACAATGTTATTATTTATTTGAAATTATACTTCTAAAACAGGTTACCTTTCTGTTTATTTAAATGCTTTATTGACTCAGGATCATGATTGTGATTTTATGGCATTAATTGTTGTTGATGGGATTTCACTGACATAATTACATTTCTACTGCTAAATCTGTATCTAGTTGCTTTTTAACGGCAAAAGGATTACCTGTGCTGTTCTGGTTATTAATTAAATTAACCAAAGTGTAAATATAGTTCAAGGTTTTTTAAAAATTGAATTTAAAATATTACAATAGAAAATAATTTTCAATAATGTTTCAATTAGCATTCTTTATTAAAGGTGTGTGTATGTATAAATAAAATTTATCAAAGTCCTATCTGTGATTGATAACTGATAATCAGAATTTCAATCCATTTTATTAATAATACTTTAAGAATACATAATATTTTATGGCAATGTCCTTTTAAAGCATTAAGTAGATAAAATGGGCACCAGTTCTCAGAGTTCAATTCATCAACCATACTCCAGAATAGAATTAGAAGTCATAGTGATATGTATGAAAAGCATTTTATAATTGCTTCAGCAAAGGTAGTATGTAGTTTACACTCCTAATGAACAGTGAAGTAATTTTAGTTGAATATTGAACATTCTTTTTAAGAAGGCTAGTTTTTTATTTCATAAAATTAGACAGGGTTTAATGCCAAATATAAGTATCATCAAATAAATGAATTTAAACAAAAGATATTTATAAAAACAAGTTGTGTGTATGGCAAGGACTTTCTTACTCTGTAGAAAGTACTCCTAATTTTATTCCTCACTGGAATAAATTCCTCTCTTTCATCACTAGAAATAGAAATGCTTATGGAATGTATATTGCCAAATTTTCTTGAGTAATGCATATTACTACTACCATCTCCCCTCCCTCCCTCCCTCCCTCCTTCCTTCCTTCCTTCCTTCCTTCCTTCCTTGAAAATATGGTTTGACTCTGTAGCAGTATTCATCTAATTTTTTTCTGTATGTTTGTCTGTTAAATTAGTACTCTTTATTTGAGAATTTTAACCTATCCTGATGCTTATTGTACATTTCTAAATACAAAACATATTTGTACAAAAACAAATATGCTCATTTAAAAAAACAACTTTCTGGATCCTAGTAATCAAAAGTGCTTTTTTATCTTCAATTCTGACTTTTTAAATGCTGCTGAATTTTAACGACTGCATTAGATTGAAACTACATGCTGTTAACCACTGAGCCAAAATGAAATCGACCACTGCATTGAAGTCTTGAGTTGGCAGTTGTGTACAGTCTTAAAGAAGTGTCTAATAACAGTTCAGCCAGGCTTCTTTTAATGGGTTTTTATATTCTCTCTTTAATTTTAGTGATGCCATTCTGTTTCCTAATAAAGATGCACCATTTTATTCAAAATTCTCTGTGTCACTTAAGAAAATAGCAATAAATCTATTCTCTAGAAGTAGCATGTTCATAAACGTTCTGTTGCATACTCCCCATGATAGATTATGCATTGTGCTAGCTTTATTTATAAAGCAATTTTGTGTGAAAAGATAGGTAATTTCATCATATTGCTCAGATCTTTATTCTAGGTTAAAATGAGAAAATGTATTCTTTTTTTAAAAGTATCTCATCCTGAGAATTCAGTTCTATTTTGGATTTCGCAACTCCCATTTGAAGCTGATGTGGCAAAGAATTGCTTTCTTTAGACTTTGAATTTATATATTTGTTATTAACAGGAATGGATCCCTCACAGTTCAAAGTCCATCAACTTTACCATAAAGAAGAAAAATATGATTTGTTTGGTGGTCCAGTTCAGCAAACTGATGAAGAAAAATATAAAGATTGCAAGAGATTCAAGTTTGCTTGTCCAAAATGTGGGACACAGAATATTTATGATAATGTCTTTTGGTACTTGGTTAGTATATGGTATTTACAATTTTTGAACGGAATTCTGTTTTGGACAAAATACTAAGGAAAAAGAAAAAACCCTATATTAGAGTTTCAATAATGGGCTTTTATATATTAACCTCACATTAATTTTGCCTATTTTTTTCATACCATTTTGGCAATTGTGCAGAATATTTCACATTGTATCTCAGACTGCTCAATTAATAAATTCTATTTAAATGATATTAATTATTCTAAAATAAACTAATTAGAAGAGATGATTTTTCCTGCATAATTATTTGTATTTTTACATTTCTCTTTCCTTTTATGTAGCAGTTTTATAAATATTATCTTTCCTGCTGTCTTTGTACATCAGACATAAAGATACATCCGGTAAATTCACGTTCAGAAGTACTGCCAAAAATGTATCTGTGACCTTGGATCAGAACTTGAAATAGAGCCAGCTATTTAACTCTATTGCAATGTTATGCATGCAGTAGTTATTGGCAAATTAGCAGACTGTGGGGTAGTGAAAACCTTGAAAGTTAAAGCAAATAAATTCTTTATCTAAATTAAAAGTAATTATTTTAAGTTAATTTGGACAGACAGCAGATGTTCTATGTTCTTTGAATCAAAACAAAGCAGTTGTTGGAAGCAAGTGAGACGAAAAGGCAGACAGAGATCAGCCAATACTTGGTAAATCCTTGACTTTGTTTCATTACAGCTGTACATGAAGATAGAAGATAATAAGATAGTTACTTGCATAGAGGCTTGACAACTTACAGATGGTCTAAGTGTAAAAAGAGCAGATATCAAGCTCTGTAGTTTTTTCCACCTGGAATTACTTAATGTTTTTAGTGCAGAAATTGTTAGATTAGATCGTAAAAGTACAATTTTTAAGCAGTAATAGGAAGGGTAGTCTCAAAACCTATCTGCCTTCTACAGTATTTTCTTTATTATGAATTTTTATTTATCTTAGTCTCATTTCTGAGAGATATATTGAAAATTATGTTTGGGTACCAAGTTTGTAAATGTTCCAGTAATATTCAGTGTATTCATTGTAGTATGTAAAATCAATTGTCAACAACAAAATGCTAAGATAGAGGTATCACTTTGTATATTTTTAAAATGTGTTCTTGCATGAGATCCTATTGCAAAATTGCTTTCAATATGTATATCCAAATTTTGATTTTGAATTTCATTTTTTATCTCCAGGATGGAAAGTTTAAAGCCAGTGTGCTATGCTGTAATCCAGAAGGATGTAATGAAAATCTTTTAAATTACTCTATGCAGATTGACAACAAGTTAATCTTGGATATAAGAG
This sequence comes from Diadophis punctatus similis, assembly GCA_023053685.1. Lineage (NCBI taxonomy): Eukaryota > Metazoa > Chordata > Lepidosauria > Squamata > Dipsadidae > Diadophis > Diadophis punctatus. Next base: position 12,238,098 of record JALIGW010000010.1, on the reverse strand, counting down.
GCTTCATAAAAAAATATTACTGTGTGAGTAACTTACTTTTAGTCTGTATTTAACCACATCTTTTCCTGACTGAATCAATGTATTTAATAAAAAATGACCTGGTTAAATGACATTCTTGAAATGCTAAATCATGGTTTAATTAACCTGGAATAGTATTAGGCTGATTTGATCCTGCCTTATATTCTATCTCCTAGTCCTGATTTAGTTTCTTAAGCATCTTAGTTTTTTTAAATTTCTGAACTACGACAACTAAAAGCTTAGTTCAGACCAAGATATGAGAAGACTTTTTTCTTTCATATGTTTATTTAATGGAAGGTGTTAAATCACAGTTTTTAGACTCACAGAAATTAAGACTTCAACAATCAGGATATCTTGCAAGCTGTGGAAGAGTTTGGTGATTGAGGATGAGGACAAACATGTTGATGCTGGTTTTGGAAATTTAATTGAAATATTTTAACTAAATTTGAAACAGTATACAAATCACTTTTGAAGTATTAGTATTATTTTCTGAAGTATTTCAAATTTCAAACTATGTAATAAATGAAATTATAGGGGCTTATTTATAAAATGTTACAGAAGATGCAAGTGCCTTTCTGCAACATTTTTTCTCATAGTGATAAAAAATCAAATCAAAGCAAGTCTTTATTATGGTTAAAGACCAGCATCCAAGTAGTGAAATGGTTGTATTACAGGTAGTTTGCATTAATAGTAGGAAACTTGTGTTTGCTATCTTAAATCCCTTTTGTCCTGTTTTTCAGCTGAAAATCAGTTGCATTAACAATCATATTTCAAGTTAAATTGATAACATAGTTCATGCTGTCAACATTGATACAAAGGAAGGAAAAGAGAAATAAACCCAGACACTGGGTATTAGTGACTGCTATCTTAGGTGTTCTTTCTGTCAATAGAGGAGTGAAACTGCTTCCTCTCTGATTTGTGTATGGGGTCAGACTGATCTTACGTTTCCATGAAGTTCTTTCTGAGAAGCACCGTAGCAACCACTAAATTAAAGCTTTCCTTTAGTTCCCTTTAGGGCTGTAGTTTCTTAACTGAAACGTTGCAGGAGTGTACACCCACAGAACTTATTCTGAGAATTAATATTAACATATTGTAATAATTTTAAAAGTTTTTTGCCCAATAAAAATTTTAAAAAAGAGTTTTCCAAGAATAGTTGCAAATACAGACTGAACTTAGCATAACTTGATGAATTTCAAAAATATAGTTATCCAAATAGAAGTACTGTAATATAAAAGTGGATTAACTATAGTACTTATAAAGTAGCATCTTTGGAAAAGCCATAAACTTTTAGTATACACTAGTTTTGCTTTTTAAAAATTAATTACAGTGTCCTTTAAAATGCATTTTCTAGTTTGGCAATATATAAGTGTTTGGGAAAATATACTTAATATGGGCATAGTTTATTTGCTTTATCTAGAAGAAATAGAACTAAAAAGTATAGACAATGTGCATAAATTTATAGGATTATATAGAACTGTGTAAATGGCCAGAGAAATTATTGTAGTTCTGTAGGGGTTGTTGTCCATTATATCAGTATAATCAAACCTAATGTATCAGAAATTTAGTGAACTACACTCAGTCTTCCATTTTCAAAATGGAGTTTCATTATATGTACCTCTGATGGACAATCTTCTAACCGGGGGGGGGGGGAGGTGCCTTTCTGCGAACTGGGCCGTGTATGCATGAATGGGGCCACGATTGTACATGCGATACAAACGGGGCCATGAGCGCCTACGCGATGCCGCACCGCTCGCTCGAGTGGGGGGTGCTTGCGGCAACGATAGCGCCCGCGCGACGCTATGATGCTAGCGCAAGTGGGGTATGTGCACTTGCGGTGACGCAAGCGCCTGCACGATGCTTGTGCACTCGCGCCGATGCTAGCACCTGCACAACGCTAATGCGAGTGGGGATGCATGTGCACTCGCGGTGATGCTAGCAGCCACACAACACTCACAGATCACTAGTCCCTGTGCCACACCGCAACATTAGTGTGAGTGGGGGTGCCAGCGCGCACTGGCCAGCCACTTACGTGGCCTGGTGGCCAACAACCCACGGCCCAGTTCTAACCCACTGAGTAGATCTGAGGAATGCAGGGGGAGAAAGTTAAAGGAAAAGCAGTATTTTTTTCCATCTGCAGAAAAACACATTTTGATACAAAATGCCTATTATTTAAAGAATGAGTTAAAACTTAGTATATCATATATGTAGTGTTTATGTATTTGTGTATTTTTTTTTACAAAATTGTATAATACCACAGTTTCTGGTGTAGTTGCATAATAAGTGGGGAAAAGTCACGTTCCCCCCACAAAGAGTTTCTTTGAACTCTGCCACCAACATGTTGACCCTAATTAGGGAACAGTGTTTATTTAGAAGACTTAATGACAAAGTTTTGATTTCAATGTTTGTTCAGTTCTGTGAGAATTGCAAACTGCTTAAAATCATATCTGAACTGTAATATTTTCTTAAAATGTACTTTTTATTTTGAAACTATGCAAAATATTACGTCCAGTGTTTTTTATTATAGAGATGCTGATTTAACACACCGTTTGAAAATTAACTTAAAATGATCATGACATAAATTTAATAGTTGTGATTTTGTTATTCTCATGTCAAATTTGTGAATATGCTTATGCTTTAATATATATTAATAGAGACTGGCACCAGCATTTCAAAATAGCTGATTTCAAGGTGATGAGTGTAGATTTAAATATTGGTAATATATGTATTACAAAAGAACACTTTACATATATCTTACCAATCATTGTTAGGGTTTCCATTGTATTCTGATGAAAGAATATTTAGAGAATTAATGTTTTAATTTGTTCTGAACCACCCCAAATCACTTACTCTGTGAGATGAGCGCTATCTAAATTAGGAAGGAAGGTAGGTAGGTAGGTAAACGGACAGACAGACAGATACCATCTTGGAACTAATTTCCTGAAGGATAAGGTGATTTTTGTTGACTTTGCCAATCACTAAAAAGTACCTGCCTGTCTGTCTGGATCTGGAAGTCCCACAGGATCTTAGCCCTCTTATTCTCCAGAACTGCCTGTAGGATTCCCCATCTAAGACTTAGGAGGGTCTAGCCTATATTCTCTACAGATGTTCCTGTACAGAATGCAAGCTACTTGGTAGTACCATTCAGCATATGCTGTTCCTGCCTGCATCTCATACTCTACCAGTATATGTTGGACTGTCTCTCAGGCCTCTCTGCATAATCTGCACCTTGGTTCATATCCAGCGTGATAGACTTCTACTTCTATGGATCTGGTGCTTAGTGCCTGTTCTTGTGCTGCTATGATCAGGGCCTCAGTGTTGTCTTTTAGTCCAGCCACTGGTAGGATTTCCCATTGTCTGTCACCTCAGCTATCTGTCAGTGGTATATCCCATGCAGTGTTGTCTTGCCATAGCACTTCTGCTTACTTTTCCTCCCATGAGTGCTGCTGTCTCAGGCATTCTCTCAGCAGTTTATCTTGGAGTCTTACTGATGTGCTCCTGGATGCTCTGGGTTTCATCCATGACAGTGACTTTGACGATCACCAGGCCTTGACCACCTTCTTTCCAGCTGATATACAATCTCTGGATGTTGGACTTGGGGTAGAAACCTCTGTACATTGTGAACTTGGAGTGGAAATCTCTGTAAATAATGTACATAATATTTATAATGTATTTTGTGAACTTCTTTAAAAGTAGCTTTGGTTCATATAAACCAGTGGTTCTCAACTTTCCTAATGCCGTAACCCTTTAATACAGTTCCTCATGTTGTGGTGACCCCCAACCATAAAATAATAAAATTATTAGGAAACTCAGGTGTGGGTTCTAACTTACCTCGCTGCCGGTTTGCTTCCTCCTGCGCTGCGTGGCCATGCCGCGTGGGCGCTTTTGGCACAGCGCCGAATTTTTTTTGCAAAAAAAAAAAAGCCAAAAACAAGATGGCGATGCATGCACAGTGCCAGAAATTCAGCTTCTGCGCATGCTCAGAAGTTCCTATGGTACAGATATTTTTTTGCAGTAGTCTATTTGCATGTGGGTGGACCCACCTGGAGACAGATAGAGGAGCGGTGTCTCAGTTCCTAAGACCATTGGAAATATGTGTTTTCCGATGGTCTTAGGTGACCCCTGTGAAAGGGTCGTTCGACCCCCAAAGGGGTCGCGACCCACAGGTTGAGAACTGCTGATATAAACAGTTAATTCATAGTGATTATTAGCAGAAATCCGTTCTTTCCTTGTGAGCTATTTACTTTTCATACGTTCCTCAATTCTTTCCTTCTGCTTTTGAATTTCCTTACATCTTTGCTTCTCTTCCCAACTTTTCCTATTGCCATTTCTTCACTTTTTATTTCCTTGCCACTAAAACCTCTCTGTTTATTTCTATAACAGTTAAATTTAGCTGCTCTGTGAAGATTTCCTAACCAGATTGGCATTTCACAACTCCCACAGAATCTAATAGCCATTCTTAATTGACAGTTCCACAAGTTTACCAGTTGATTTCTGAAGATACTTCTTTTCTGTTCACTTATTTCCCAAAAAAATTGAACTAAGAATGTGAGGAGTAAAGAAGAAAAAATTATTCAGAATGGGCTGGAGAGACAGCATCTAAGTGCAAATAGTAATTGAGCATCTATTGGACCATTAAGATGAAATTGGTAAATATGATAGCTTTCTGATTTCCCTATTTCATGACATATATTGTTGAGTATACTATAATGTATTTTATTTAGCATATACTTCTATCCAGCCATAGGGTATAAATAAGGAATCAAATCACATTAGGAAACAGTCAATATAAATCATTAGGATACAAACAACAAAGTTACAGTCATGCAGTCATAGGTGGGTGGAGATGGGTGATAGGAACGATGAGAAGATTAATAGTAGTGCAGATTTAGTAAATAGTTTGACAGTGTTGAGGGAATTATTTGTTTAGCAGAGTGATTGTGTTTGGGAAAAAACTGTTCTTGTGTCTAGTTGTTCTGGTGTGCAGTGCTCTATAGTGTCGTTTTGAGGGTAGGAGTTGAAACAGTTTATGTTCAGGATGTGAGGGGTCTGTAAATATTTTCACAGCCCTCTTTTTGACTCGTGCAGTATACAGGTCTTCAATGGAATGCAGGTTGGTTTAAATTGTTTTCTCCATCCTGTGAGGAGCCAGCAGTCAGGATGGGTTGTCTCTGCCCACTAGCAGTGAGGACCGAGTCTCTTTTTAATGACTGGATCCGGCCACTGGACTCCCAGTTCTGACTCGGTCCTCAGCAGAATAGGACGTGGCGAAAACAACCTCATCCCAACTGCTGGTTCCAACATTCCAAACCACCAATTTTCTTCTGATATTTAACTCCATTCCATCTGTGAGTATTCTGATGGGCGAGCGGCCACGGCCACTTTTACATCAGCAGTTTGGCGCTTCTAATTTCAGTGCTGGCCGTTTGAGCTTCGCTCCAGCCTTGGCCGCGAGGGACAGCCTTCCTCTTGCTGCGCCCATGCCACCCTCCTCTCATCAAGGCATGCATTCCTTTCCCGGGGAGTTTTGCTGCGCAGACGGAACCTGGTCACATGGTTTCGATTTCGCCAGCGGCTTGGCCCGATTGCACCAGCGCCTCTTCAAATAACCACTAGAGCTGCGCTCACGGTTTTTTCCTACTTGGCTCAGCTGCCTCGTAAACTTTGGCGCCAAACTCCAACGGCCGCTTAATCATCCCCTGGGGCCCATCTCGGCGCCTTGCAGAGTGTGCAACAAAGAGCCTTTGAACCCTCGGACGGCTGGGGTTGACCAACGTCCGTGACCAACGTCCATACTTCTCCAGGCTTCCCCCCCACTCCCAACAGTAATAAAAGCTCAAAAACTCTGGGAGCCTTCCTCAAGCCCTTGCCAGGATCATCGCAGCAGGAGTTTTACTAACTCTTCAGATACCATCTGGCCCCTTTTCTATAAAGGCCCTTTCATCTTCTTGTTTTCACATGGCTTACAGAGCAAATTCCTCTGGTTCTAAGCCTGGGGGCAAACGCACCAAGAAAACAAATAGGCACTCAGACGATGAGGCAGCGGGCCCCTCCCCTGCCACTACCAGGGCCTCAACAAGGGCAGAACAGCGCAGGGACCGCACCCTGCAGAAGATTCATGACAAGGCAGCCAAGGCTAGCCACTCCCAGCTGGCTGGCAGGGGTTCAGATAGTGTGTCCCTGGCCTTGGAGGCCCCTGTGCTCACTTTGGTTTCTCCCAACCTATGGGGTCCAGGGGGTTTGGGGTCCCAGGCTCCTTCAATAGTCAACCCTGGCCCACTGCCACCCCTCCAGGCAATCTCCAGCCAGGGCCAGGCTACCCAGGTCCAGTCTCAGGTTTCTGCTCCTGCTCAAACAAGCCCATCTCCTGGGCTCCAAGCCGAGCCGCCAGTGGCTCCTCTTGCCCCAGCCATGCCTTTTGACCAATCCATCATTCAACAATGAATAGCTATGGCGGTCCAGAATGGCATCACAGCTAATTTGCAGTCTCTGGCGGCCTCCCTTCGACTGAATTGGGAGATCTTCTGGAGGTTCCCACAGTGGACTCCCCCGGTCTTGGCCCTGCATGCACCAGCTACGTTCCCAGGGGAATCGGATGAGAGCCTGAAACCCGAAGATCAGAAGGTGGAGCAGGCCCTGATCCGCACACAACGGTCAGTGGCTTGGGCCATCAAGGCAGCATCAACTTCCTCCTTCTTTGCCGGGTGGCCCTCCTTTGGCTGAAGCAACTTCAAGAATTCATCCCAGCTTCCAACATATGGGCTCAACAGGACCTTAACAAGGTCTTCGCCACCTGCCAATTCCTGGCGGACTCCACTTTGTATACGTCTAGGTTCGCCTCTAAGGCAATGGCTTCGGCCATTGTAGCTAGACATATGCACTGGTTGAAGCAATGGCCAGTTGAAACACGCCACAAATGGCGACTGGCGGCAAAGCCCATCAAGGGCAAGCAGCTCTTTGGAGAATCGCTCAAGCCTTTCATCATCGAGTCCCGAGATAAGAGAAAGATCCTTCCATCCTTGTCACATAAAGGTTTCCCGCGCCAGTCTCCCTACTTCAAACGGCCCTTTTGCCAGACTGACCAAGGCTCCAATTTCCCCCGGACCCCAGGTCAGTATGGGGTCAGATTCCGCTCTAATCAAGACCGGGCCAGAAGGGGGAAACAATTTAGGAAGCCGTTTCGCGGGGGAGCCGGAGGGCGCCCCACTAGACGAAGGAAGTGGTAGTTATTCCACCCTTCTCAAAATTCCCATCGGCAGGAGGCTAGCTCATTTTGCTTCATGGCCTTGACCACTAATGATTCCTGGGTGCTAGACACCATTCAGCACGGTCTGTCTGTGGAATTCCTCTCCCTTCCCCCGGGGTTTTTTCTTCGTTGCCCCATGGCCAGGGCCCCCGCCAAATGGGCGCTCATGGGCAAAGCGGTTCAGCACCTGCTGGACATTCGAGGCATCCAGCAGGTGCCCCGACCAACATTTTTAGGGGTTTTACTCCATTCTATTCATGGTGCCTAAAACCTCGGGGGGGATGGCGGGCAATTTTAGACCTCAAGCATCTCAACCACTACATCTCTTATAAAAAATTCAAGATGCACTCCCTCAAAACAATCTTAGCATGCATTCGCCAGGGAGAGTTCATGGCATCGCTTGACTTGACCGAAGCCTACCTGCATATTCCCATCTCCCGTCAGCATTGCAAATACCTTCGGTTTTGCTATGCAGGTAGGCACTTCCAGTACAGAGCACTCCCTTTCGGGCTCTCTTCTGCCCCTAGGGTGTTCACAAAGGTACTTTCGGTCTTAGCAGCCCACCTACGAACATTACCGGTCAGGGTCCAGTGCTACCTAGACGACATATTGGTGCATGCTTCCTCTAAACACCTAACATTGCAGCACCTCCAGGTCGTCTCTAGCCTATTAACCGAACATGGCTTTTCCATTAACATTCAGAAAAGCCACCTTTCCACCTCCATTACCCACCTGGGAACCGTCATTGATTCCATCGAGGGCAGGGTTTACCTATCTCAGGAGCGGGAGTTAGCGTCCCAGGTCCAAAGGGAGGCCTCTTCCTCCTTGTTGACCCTTTCCTCCCTGCTAGGTAAGATGGTGTCCAGCATGTCCATAACCTATGAAACAATGGTTCCTTCTTCCATTTCAGAAAGCAGGTCGCGGAACATCCCTTCACGGTTTCCAAATCACACCTCCTGTCCGGCGCTCCCTTACCTAGTGGCGCTCTCCGCCCATCGCCAAGGGCATGCTCTTCCGACCACAGTCTATCACAGTCACAGTGGATGCCAGCCTCACCGGATGGGGTGCCCACTGCGAAGGTCTCAAGGCCCAAGGCCTATGGTCAGGGGCGCAAGCCAGGTGCTCCATCAACTGGCTCGAGCTGCATGCAGTTTCGCTGGCCCTCAAACACTTCCATCATCTGGTAGCGGGTTGCCATGTGTTGATCCTGACAGACAACATCACCGCGAAGGCGCACATCAACCGCCAGGGGGGCACCCGTTCCAGGACCCTTATGACCGAAGCGCTGAAGCTGGGACTGTGGTCGGAGCGTCACCTCCTCTCACTGTCATTGGAACACATCTCTGGGGTTGCCAACTTCCAGGTGGACTGGCTGAGTCGCTCAATGGTGGACCAAGCCGAGTGGAGTCTGGACCCATCGGTCTTTCGTTCCATCGCGACCAGGTTTGGACTTCCACTGGTGGACTTCTTTGCGACCCCGGAGAATGGACAGCTCCCGCGGTTCTTCACCCGGTATCAGTCATGGGGCTCGGAGGGGACCAACGCGCTCCGCTGCCGCTGGCCTCAGGGCCTACTATATGCCTTCCCTCCCCATCCATCCTGCCCCAGGTGCTCCAGAAGGTGATCCAAGAGAAGGCGGAGCTGATCTTAATTGCTCCATTCTGGCCCCGGCAATCCTGGTTTGCCAGGGCGCTTTCAGTGGCGGATCCTTGGAAGCTTCCCATCTCCCCAACGCTCCTCAGCCAGGGGTCGCTCATCCATCTGGACCCCCGGTGGTGCCAGCTGACCGCCTGGCGATTGAGCGGGGCACCCTGAGCAGCCAGAACTACGATCCAGACGTGATTTTCTACATCCAAGCATCACGTCATCCGTCCACAGAAGGGATCTATTTGGCTACGTGGAGAGCCTTCTGCTCCTGGTGCGCCTCCTAAGGACTGTCGCCATTCAATGTTCCATTGCCCATGGTTCTGCGTTTTCTCAAACGGGGCCTGAAAAAGGGCCTTTCGCCCAGCACTTTATGGCGACAGGTTGCTGCATTATCCTCTGTCCTGTTGTGCGGCCATTGGGACTCGCTATCTCACATCCCCACTGCGTCGTTTTTTGAAGGGGGTCATGAACTGTCATCCGCTGGTGATTCATCGGTATCCCACCTGGGATCTTCCCAAGGTTCTCCAGTCTCTTACCGGGCCCCCGTACGAACCCCTGAGAGAGGCCTCCATCAGACACCTATCACTCAAGGTCGACTTCCTACTTGCCATCACTTCCGCTCGCAGAATATTCGAACTTTCAGTGTTGTCAGTACAAGACGACCTCTGCATCTTCCATCAAGATCGGGTAATATTCCGACTGGACCCTTCCTTCATTCCGAAGGTAAATTCCACATTTCATCGGGCACAAGAACTGGTGCTGCCCTCCTTCTGTTCCCACCCTTCCCATCCCTCTGAAAGGCTCTGGCATACATTGGATGTTTGACGGGCTCTGCGCGTTTACATCAAACGCACGCGGCCCTTTCGGAAGACGGAAGCACTTCTCATCACCTTCTTGCCTCAATCCTTGGGTCTTAAGGCTTCCCCGACAACCAATGGACGCTGGATCAGGGGCGCCATTGCGAAGGCCTACGAGCTGGCTTCCCTCCCGCGTCACGTGGGCATCATGGCGCAGACACGGGGTGAGTTTTCAACAATATGCTGATGACACCCAGCTGTACATCACCACCCCGTCTCAATTCAGGGAGGCAGTTGATGTAATGTGCCGGTGCCTGGACGATGTTAGGACCTCGATGGGGAGAAACAGACTCAAACTCAACCCCGATAAGACAGTGGCTGTGGATATTGCTTCCGAAGGACTATACCAACTGTCCCTCCTTGGTTCTTGAGGGAGAAAAATTAAATCCCTCGGAACGGGTTCGCAATTTGGGAGTCCTCCTAGATCCACAGCTAAAATTAGATCAGCACCTTGCAGCTGTGGCTAGGGGGGCTTTTGCACATGTTCACCTGGTGCACCAATTGCGACCATACTTGGAGAAGGAGGCTCTACTCATGGTCACTCATGCCCTTGTGACCTCCTGATTGGACTACTGCAATGCGCTCTACATGGGGCTACCCTTGAAGAGTATTCAGAGACTTCAACTGGTGCAAAATGAGGCTGCGCGTGCTGTGGTGGGTGTTTCAAGATACACCCACGTAACACCTATACTCCGCCAGTTGCATTGGCTGCCCATTGGTCTCCGGGTACAATTCAAGGTGTTGATCATCATCGTTAAAGCCCTACATGGCTTAGGACCAGGTTACCTCCGGGACCACATTCTACCTCATACTTCCCTTCGACCGGTTAGGTCCCACAGAGTGGGTCTCCTCCAGGTCCCGTCAGCCAAACAATGCCGACTGGCGGGGCCTAGGGGGAGGGCCTTCTCTGTAGGGGCCCCTGCTCTCTGGAACCAACTTCCCCCAGAGATCTGAATCATCCCCACCCTGCTGGCCTTCTGAAAAACCATTAAGACATGGCTCTTCCTGCAGGCGGGGTGATTTTGAGACGACCTTACATCTGACTTCTCCCACATGTATGTATGGTGTTATACTTTTTTAAAAAATTGTTTTAAATTGTTTTCAATGATTTGTTTGATGTTCCCTAAAATGTTGTACGCCGCCCTGAGTCCTGAGGGAGTAGGGCGGCATAGAAGAACCTCAAATAAATAAATAAATAAATTCTACTCGTAGCACTGCCACCACTGCAGCTTGGTCGACACAATGTCCATTGGAGGATCTGTGCCGTGCCGCGACTTGAGCCTCTCCATCTCAATTTATCCGGCACTACAAAATAGACTGATGCGGCCTTTGGTCGACGGGTGCTACAGAAGGTGGTCGATAGCAGCGTCTAACTTTCCAGGGATCCCACCCATTGCGACTTTTTGCTTTGGTATGTCCCATCCTGACTGCTGGCTCCTCACAGGATGGAGAATGAGCGTTGACTTTACCTGATGCGCTCTTTCTCATCAGGAGGAGCCAGCAGTCAGTTCCCCCCTTTTTTTCCTTAATTCTTGTGGACTGGGTGTCCGATGCATGCTTTTCTCTACAAGAGGTTTGCAGCCACTTGTTTGTTGCGCTCTTGCTCTCTTCAGTGTTTCCCCCCCTCTTCTCTGCTGCCTAACTTGGAATCTACATTTTCTCTACCTCAACGACTGTCTTGAGAAGCATATCCTGCCTATGAACCAGTCATCACACAGTTGGGATGAGAACTCTCTTGCTTTGACCTATACTTGCCTTTTTCGCCACATCGAGTCTTCACTTCGGATTCATCAGAACTGGGAGTCCAGTGGGCGGATCCAGTCATTAAAAAGAGACTCGGTCCTCACTGCTAGTGGGCGGAGACAACCCATCCTGACTGCTGGCTCCTCCTGATGAGAAAGAGCGTATCAGGTAAGTCAACGCTCATTTTCTGCAGTTCTTTTTTTTTCCCCCAAATTTTTTTTCCTTTATCACTTCATATACAATTTAATAAACATCTACCTTAAGATATTACAATAAAAAATACATATTCATTCGATATAATCAATCATTCAAAAATCCATCTTATTCAACACTTGCCTCATCAGTCATCAGTCTGTTCTACTTTATTCCATTACACTCCCCTCTCTCTATCTCCAACTTCTCCTACTTTCTGACTCCTTCCCTCCTCCTCTACCCTCTCTACACCTTCTCTTCCTCCCCTTCTACTTCCTCTTTCACTTTCTTTACCTTTCCTTGAGTGCTTTTGTACTAACTCATTTTATATTTGACAGACTGTTGCTAATCACAGTTTTAAACTAATCATATCTCTTTTTTTGAAAAAATACAAATACAAATAGAAATTTAACCAATATAATTATATTATTCTTTTTATGTAGTACTCTCTTCTAGATACATGTTGCTATTTCTATCTTAGTTTTACATTCTGGTTATAAGACAAATATCCCACATTCATTTACATATTTTTCTTACTCATATGTCCCTCCTTTCTACTTATAATAAGATAATACATACAAAATAATTCATCCTTACATTTCCAATTGTATCATATTTGTATATATATATGTACATAATGGTGTTTCAGTTCATCATTACATTTCCTCATATATCTATCCCTGAAAATAATAATAATAATAAAGTAATGCTATTTTATATATAGTCTGTTCTAATATTTTTGTGTATATTTCTATAAAGCTCATTTTAATTAATATTTAAGGTATAAGTTATCCTTTTACTGAGATGATAATAAAAATATAATATCAAGTTTTATCTTCACTAGTAAATTATGTTACTATTGGATTATACTTACGTCTTGTGTAGTGACTATTTATTTATTTTATTTATTTATTTTATTTGGAGGTTCTTCTATGCTGCCCTACTCTTTGAGGACTCAGGGCGGCGTACAACATTTTAATAAAACAACCAACCAAATCATTAAAAAGCAATTTAAAAAACAATTTAAAACACCTATATCACACAAACATACATGGGGGAGACATCCGATGTAATGTTGTCTCACAATTACCCCGCCTGCAGGAAGAGCCATGTCTTAATGGCTTTTCGGAAGGCCAGCAAGGTGGGGATAATCCAGATCTCTGGGGGGAGTTTGTTCCAGAGAACAGGGGCCCCTACAGAGAAGGCCCTCCACCTAGGCCCCGCCAGTCGGCATTGTTTGGCTGATGGGACCTGGAGGAGGCCCACTCTGTGGGACCTCACCGGTCGAAGGGAAGTGTGTGGGAGGATGCAGTTCCGGAGGTAACCTGGTCCTAAGCCATGTAGGACTTTAAAGATGATGATCAACACCTTGAATTGTACCCGGAGACCGATGGTCAGCCAGTGCAGCTGGCAGAGTATCGGTGTTACGTGGGTGTATCGTGAAACACCCATCACAGCACGCGCAGCTGCATTTTGCACCAATTGAAGTCTCCGGATACTCTTCAAGGGTAGCCCCATGTAGAGCGCATTACAGTAATCCAGTCTAGAGGTGACAAGGGCATGAGTGACCGTGAGTAGAGCCTCCTTCTCTAAGTATGATCGCAATTGGTGCACCAGGCGAACCTGTGCAAAGGCTCCCCTAGCCACAGCTGTGAGATGTTGATCTAATTTTAGCTGTGGATCTAGGAGTACTCCCAAATTGCGAACCCGTTCTGTGGGGGTTAAATTTTCTCCCCCAAAAACCAAAGAGGGACAGTCGGAATAGTCCTTAGGGGGCAATATCCAGAGCCACTCAGTCTTGTCGGGGTTAAGCTTGAGTCTGTTCCTCCCCATCCAGATCCTGACATCGTCCAGGCACCGGCACACTACGTCCACTGCCTCCCTGAATTGACACGGGGTGGAAATGTACAGCTGGGTGTCATTAGCGTACTGTTGAAAACTCACCCCGTGTCTACGGATGATCTCCCCCAGCGGTTTCATGTAAATGTTAAACAGGATGGGCGAGAGGACCAAACCCTGCGGCACCCCGCAATTCAGGGGCCTAGGAGACGACCTCTGCCCTCCTGCTAACACCGACTGCGTCCTATCAGCGAGGTAAGAGGAGAACCACCGCAAAACGGTGCCTCCCACCTCGCCGAGACGACGCAGCAGGATACATGGTGGATGGTATTGAAAGCCGCCGAGAGGTCAAGTAGCACCAGGATGGAAGAATAATCCCCATCCTGGGCTTGCCAGAGATCATCCATCAGGGCGACCAAGGCATTTTCTGTACTGTAGCCGCTCCTGAAATCCGATTGAAAGGAATCTAGATAATCGGTTTCCTCCAATAACCGAAGCAGCTGACAAGCTACCACCTTCTCAACAACTTTCCCTATGAAAGGTAAGTTGGAGACAGGACGAAAGTTTTTCAAGTCCGCCGGGTCCAGGGAAGGCTTCTTCAGGAGGGGTCTCACTACCGCAACCTTTAAAGGCTGCGATACGGATCCCTTCCTAAAAGAAGCGTTGATCACCGCCTGGATCCAGCCGCGTGCCACCTCCCTGCTGGCCGAAACTAGCCAGGAGGGGCACGGGTCCAATAAACAGGTGGAAGAGCTCATCGCACCTATGGCCTTGTCCACATCATCAGGAGTCACTCGCTCAAACTCTTCCCACAAAGATGGACTATGACTTGCCTCTGTCAACTCACTTGGCTCTGTCCAGCCAGAGTCCAGGCTCGACCGAATCTGAGCGACTTTATCCTTCAGAAACTGCGCGAATTCCTCAGCTCTACCTTGCAAGTGTTCCTCGCTCCCCCCTTTAGCAAGGAGGGAGCGAGTCACCCTAAACACGGCGGCCAGGCGCGAATCTGTGGATGCAATGAGAGCGGAAAAATGAACATGTTTTGCCGCCCTTATCGCCACTAAGTAAGACTTGATGTAAGTTCTTAAAAGTGTTCGATCAGACTCGGATTTACTGGCTCTCCAGCGTCGCTCCAGACGTCTCTTGTGGCGCTTCATCTCCCGGAGCTCCTCAGTAAACCAGGGAGCTTTCCGGGATCCACTGCCACTGAGAGGTCGCAAAGGCGCAATCCGATCTAATGCCCCTGTTGCTGCGGTGTTTCAGGCAGCTACCAGGGACTACCAGGGACTCAGATGAATTGTGGATTAGGGTATATTTATATTTACAAACACTATATTTGTTTGTAACTTTTGGAATGTTATTGTTAATGTATTAGCAGAGTATTCCTTGTGTTACCAAGGTTGTGCATACAGAAACGTTTAGATTGAGATCAGTTGTGAATAAGTACTCAGCCACACACAGATACACTAACTTGAATTAAACGTTTACTTTAAGAAATAGCATTTTCCTATAAACAGTCCAAAGTCATACACTTAATAGTCATAATGACAATCCAAGTATTATCCAGTACAAATACATTTCAGCTATAATACATAACTACAACACAGAGAGAAATGCAGAGCATACATACTCTAGGCCTTGCTCTAATGAGTAGCAGAGAGCACACACTCTGAGTAGCAGAGACCAAAGACAAACAGAGAGGGACTCCTATAGAAATAAGCTGTGAACTCTAGCTCCCTCTTGTGGCAGTCTGCAACACCTAAGCTAAACAGACTTATAGCTGTTAAAAGCTAGACATATATTGTTCTATCCAATATTAGTTATGGTCAGAGACCTAACATTCTCCCCTTTGGGTAGATCAATATATAATACCTTACATCTTTAAACCATAGTTTTCACAACACTCTTTGTGTTTAATTGCACCTTGCGCTTTAGTGAAATGATCTGCAATATTCTGTTCAGTCATGCAGTATTCCAACTTAACCATTTTATTTTGAACACGTTGTCTAACATTCAGATATCTCAAATCAGTATGTTTCGACCTTGTTTTCACAGCTAAACTATTAGCCATACTAATGGCAGATTGATTGTCTTCATACACAATAAATGGCTCCTGTACAGTAATTCCTATATCCTTTAACAATTGTTTATAATACACCAATTCTGTACACATTAATGATAAACTCGAGAATTCTGCTTCCATAGTGGATAAACTAATATGTTGTTGCCTAATAGATTTCCACCCTATTAAAGCATTACCCAACATTACCACTATACCTGATGTTGATTTGCGAGTCATTGCATCAGTAGCAAAACTTGCATCAGCATATGCAGTTAACACTAATTCATTTCTCGGTTCTAAATATAAAGAATAATGTATTGTGTGCTTTAGGTATCTAAGTATTCGTTTAGCTGCTTGCCAATGCCTTTCATTTGGTTCAGCATTATATCTAGCCAGTTGATTTACGCTATAAGATATATCTGGTCTAGACCAATTACTCAAATATGAGAGACTACCAATTAGAGACTGATATATCTCCTTATCAAACACAGGACATTTAGTATCACTATTTGTAAATCCCTGATCCATTGGTGTCTTAGCAGTTTTACAATTCTCCAGGTTATATCTTTTTAACAATTGGCTAATCTTCTTAGCTTGCGAAATTTTGAATCCTCTATTTGTCTTCATTATATCAAGACCCAAATAATGTTTAATTTCTCCTAAATTTCTAATCTTGAACTTTCTTTGTAATTCAGAAACAATATCATTTGCTTCTTGTTCAGTCTTTGTTATAATCGCTATATCATCTGTAAATAATAGCAACAGAGAAATCAAACCATCTTTCTCTCTCCTAAATAAACAAGGATCAGCTATACCAGCTTTAAAATCCATGGAAACTAATTCTTTTACAATGCATTTATTCCATTCATAACCTGATTGCTTTAAACCATAAAGACTTTTCTTTAATTTCCAATAATCATTTTTTCCATCATCTTTTAAACCTAATGGCTTTCTCATATAAATGGTATGTTGTAAAGGTGCATGTAGATATGCAGTTTCGACATCTACATGATTAATTATGCATTTATTTTTAGCTGCCCAAACTAATGCTCCTCTCAATGTATTTGCTCTCAGACTAGGTGCAAATACCTCATCATAATCCTTATCTGATTGAGCAAATCCCTGAGCAACTAATCTTGCTTTATGGGTAACAGTGCCATCCACACCAGCCTTTAATTTATACACCCATCTGCAACCTATTGCACGCTCACCTGGTGGTAACTTTACATCTTCATATACCTCAAGATCCTTTAAAGATTTTAATTCCTTATTCATAGCTTCCTGCCAAGCTACCTGTTCCTTTGTTGGATACAGCTTAAGTTCATTATAATTAGACGGTTCCACATTAATCTGGCATACAATACTTGCCTGATATCTATCAGGTGGACGTCTCTCCCTAGTCGACCTCCTAGGCAATTTAGTACAAGTTGTTGGAATTTCCTCTTCCTTTTCCTCCCCTATCGAAGTATCTTCTACATCATCCATAGATGGTTCCTCTATTGAGGATTCTTTCACTATCCTATCATCAGTACTATTCTTATCAGAATCATCAGGAAACAATGGATCCTCAACAACAATACTATCTTGTTCCTTGTATTCCTGTTCCAGTTTACTCCATCCAACATGCTCAAGGAATTTAGCACTTGCACTACAATATACTCTAGTAGTACCTGGCTCCCAGAATCTAAATGATCTATGATTAGATTCATACCCTACAAAACATAATTTCCGTGCTCTATGTTGTCCCTTTCGCCTTACTTGTGTGGGAATATGCACCCATGCTGGTGCACCAAATGTATGCAAATAACTAAGATTTGGTTTCCTACCATACCAACGGGTAAATGGCAATTCACCAGTTGTTGCATTCACTACATTGTTCAAAACATGGTTAGCACACATTATAGCTTCACCCCAGAGCCTCTCTGGTAAACCAGAATCTGAAATCATGGTTCTAGACATAGCCTGTAATGTCTGACCTCTACGTTCAATATGCGCATTATGTTGTGGCCGAAAAGGAGCAGAACGCTTATGTTCAATACCAGCTCTCTTTAGCATATCTTCAAATCTCTTATTGGTAAACTCAGTACCATTATCTGTTACTAAACTAACCAGTTTCTTTTTCATTTTTCGTTCAACAAACCTTAACCAGTTTACAAAATGCTGATATGTTTCTGTTTTTGTTTTCATCAGATAACAGAAACCATATCTAGAAAAATGATCAACTATGCTCAATATATAACAGGCTCCACCTAAACTGGGTTTCTTAGGGCCAATGAGATCAGCAAATACAACCTCTAATGGTTCCTTGGTTTTAAATCCATTTAACCTGTTTGCAGGAATTACCTTGCTCTTTTCCTGATTGCAAGCATTACAATTTAAATATCTTGCACAAGGTTTTAATTTTATACCATTAGATAACTCAACAGTTTTCTTTAAAATTTTGAAATTTAAATGTCCCATACGTCTATGGAGCAAATGAATACATTCGTCATGAGGCTTTCTATTTTCATAAACTGAATTGGCCTTATTTAATGGACTATCATGGATAATATATAAGCCATCATGCAATCTTGCAGTAACTCTTTTACCTTGTTTTTCAATTAAACATTTATCTCCCTGAAAAGTTACCACAAACCCTGCTTTTACCAATTCTCTCACAGATAGTAAGTTATATATAAGGTTAGGTACATATAACATTGGTAAACTTTCATTAATACATGAACAATATGCATTACCTTCTCCAGATACTCTCAATTTCCAGCCATTTGCTAATGATACATGTTGGTTACTTTTAGTCATATTAACAAATCTCTCTTTACTTTTAGTTATACACTGAGATGCTCCACTGTCTATTATCCAAATATCATGGCTTACATTTTTATTTGTACTTGATATAGCTACACTAACATCATTATAAGCTCTCTGCATATTACTAGCATTCTGCTTTTTACCCATTTTACAGAATCTGGCTATATGACCCTTAGCCCCACAAGAATAACATTTCCTAACAATATAGGCAGTTGAAGATTGTGGTTGTTTCTCTCTCTGTGGTTCTTCCTGTGGTTGTTTCTCTCTCAGTTGTTTTCTATCTTGCCTTCTTCTAGACTCTTCTAACAGTCTTCCTATTATGCCAGTCAATGTCAGTTCATCTCTGGTTAAAACTTCCAGTGAAGACACATAATCATCATAAGAGTCATCCAAAGAAGAAAGAATAATATAAACTTGATGCAACTCTGAGAAAATCAGTTCTTTTTCATGTAGCTCTTGTAATGTTCTCTTCATAAACTCCAAATGAGCTAACATGTCACCACCTTTTAACAAACGTGCTCTGAACAGTTTACGTGTAAGGTGTATGTGCGCACCAACACTATCTCGAACATAAAGTCTCTTTAAGGTACTCCAACACTTGGCAGCAGAATCTTCACCATGAATATGGACCAGTTGCTGATCACTCAGTGTCAGTCCAATAATACTAAGAGCCTTTTCATTATCCCGGTTAAAGGCAGCTATTTTCTTCTTATCTTCATCATTTGTTGGATCCCAAGCTGTTATATCAGGTGGATTATTAACCACAGTCCATAATCCTTCTTTACGCAAAAGTAAGCTGCACTTCATAGACCAGGAAACATAGTTAGTTCCATCTAACCTGGTTATCAGGGATAAGCTAGTTGACTGTTCTTGTGCCATTGTTAATTTAACAGTAAACCACAAGTTAGCTGTCTGAGTATGAAACTGAATATTCACATTAACTCTCAATATCTCTCTGGGCCCATAACCAGTGTTAATGTATTAGCAGAGTATTCCTTGTGTTACCAAGGTTGTGCATACAGAAACGTTTAGATTGAGATCAGTTGTGAATAAGTACTCAGCCACACACAGATACACTAACTTGAATTAAACGTTTACTTTAAGAAATAGCATTTTCCTATAAACAGTCCAAAGTCATACACTTAATAGTCATAATGACAATCCAAGTATTATCCAGTACAAATACATTTCAGCTATAATACATAACTACAACACAGAGAGAAATGCAGAGCATACATACTCTAGGCCTTGCTCTAATGAGTAGCAGAGAGCACACACTCTGAGTAGCAGAGACCAAAGACAAACAGAGAGGGACTCCTATAGAAATAAGCTGTGAACTCTAGCTCCCTCTTGTGGCAGTCTGCAACACCTAAGCTAAACAGACTTATAGCTGTTAAAAGCTAGACATATATTGTTCTATCCAATATTAGTTATGGTCAGAGACCTAACAGTTATAAATGTCTACTTTTTCGTAATTTATAAATTTAATCCATTGCAGTTTGGAAAATCAGTTTAGTTTAATCTTCCATTCTCTTTCTTACTTGTGACTTAGTCCCTGTTTCCTAGTATTCCTTGTCTCTCTTTATACTTTCCCTCTAGCTCCTTCTATCTCTTTTTGTTCTTTCTTGTCTCTTTCTCTCTTCAATCTCTACTTCATTCACTCCTATTTGTACTTCTTCTTGATTTCTACTCTGCACTTTGTCTCTGCTTTCCTGCTCTCCCTCCCCTGAAAAGAAATGGTCATAAAATTCTCGGGCCTTTTCTATTGAATCAATTCGAATTTTTTTATCTCTCCAGGATATGAGAATCCCTTCTGGCACTAGCCATCTGAACATAACACTCTCTCTAGTTAGTTGTGATGTTAAGAATTGATAAGCTTTTCTCTGATCCCTTACTCCCTTTACTCTGATCCCTTACGTGGAATCTGTTTTAGAGTTTGTATTTCCTTTCCATTATAAGATATTGTCTCATCCCGCATTTTCCTATAAACCTCATCCCTTACAACTTTCTTGGTAAATCGAATATGAACTTCTTTGGGTAAATGCTGCCGTCGGGCATAATTAGTGTATACCCTATAAACCTCGTCTTTATCCCTAAATATCTCTTGTATGTCTCTCTGGGTCACCTCAGCTAAGATTTCAGACATTTTTTCCCCAAGATCCTCATCTTTTTCTTCTGTTATGTTTCGAAATCTCAAATAAAAAGCTGCCTTATCCATCTCGAGATAAGTAATTACATCAGTTAATTCTCTATTTTGAGTGATATTTTTCTGCTCTAAAGTTTCAACTTTCTTATCCAGATGTTGTATCTTTGTTTCAGCCGTTGTTATTCTTTGCTGATTTTGAGTAATTGACTGTTGGATAGTGCCAATTCTATCGTCCATTTTCTTTAAATCACTTTTCATTTCTCCAAAGTCCTGTCTCATCTCTTCTTGGTTTTTCTTTGATTCCTCATGATTTTTTGCAATGGTTTCTTGAGTTTTGTCCATAGATTCTTGCAGTACCGGATACATTGCTTGTATATTCTGAAAGCTCTGAGTTGAGCTGGGTTTTTCAGCTCCCAACATGCTATCAATTGATCGCTGAGGATTTGGTGTCGCCATTGTAGTTGTAGTCTGAGGTAGAGTTTTTTTTCGTTGTCCTAGTGAGAGTTGACATATTAACAAGTTTTCGCCCTGTGAAAATACTTTTCCAAAATAGCCTACAGAAATGTACTTTCTAACTTAAATTATTTTGAGATAGCTATTACTAATACTTAGTAGCTTATATTTCCTTCCTAATATCTCTCTTACAATGTGTATATGATTACATAAAGTAATCCCTGCTTGTTGATTATTATACTATTATTAATCAAATATCAAATATCAGTTTGAATCAATATCACATAGTTACAAACATTATTTCAATGGTTCCAGTCAGCGTATATTGTTAATAATGTAATATAGTATTCTATAGAGTTATTTTCCACCTTAGAGTTCAGAGCCAATATCAGATCTTAAAGTGTCCCCTTGTGTTACAGTGTTGCAAATAGGATATAATGTTTCTTTAATACTCCAGAGAGAAAGATAGTAAAAAGAGTTCTTTCCCTTTCTCCAGGAATTAGTCACGAGCCTTTTCGTCTTTATTTATCCAGCTGCCAAGTCACTTATTCCCATTCCGTCTTTCCAACTCTCAGTCCGTTACACTTTGTTAACAATGTCTATTATCCAGAGATCCTAGAACTCACGATTCAATTTCAAACAGAATCATCAACAGCTGACCAGTAATGCAAAGAAAACAAAGGATTTTAATTCTTTCATGAGGTCCCGTCGTTAATTTCCTATGATTCCTCACTCCAAAAGTCTGTCTCAAAATGATTTCTGTTTCGGGATTGTAGTATCCAAAGCAATCACAGTGTTTCCATGAATTATAATCCTCAAGTCAGGTTTAGGTTTATTTGTCAAAATTCACAATCCCTTTCTGAGATGCCACAATCCAGATCTCACCATCCACTCGGCTTCTCTCAGGACCACAGTAAATAGTTCACTTTCATCGGACTATTCAAAATGTCCGACTAGTAATCACTTTCACTCCCTTCGTGCAACAGTTTCCATCAATCTTATATGCTCAGACAGTCTATCAGTTTCACAGTCCAAAAGTAAAAAATTTACTCCTTCATAAGATAGATTCAACTTTTCCCTTAAATATTAATATCACCTTTAATTTAAAGATCTTTCCATATATACTTATCTTACAGCGTCACTCTCAAGAACTTCTATCTTTGCTCATTCTTCAAATAGGCGCCGCTTTCCTTTGGGCAAAATCTGCCTCTCACCATGGAGACTTGATTTTTGCTTCTCCTCTTTCATAGGATTTAGGTTTCCTTCTTTTTGGACTTTCACTTGGTATTGAGTGGAATATTGTCTCCCTTCATCTTCCTGCTGTGCGGCCGTCACCACTTAGTCTGCCGAAAGTTGCAGACCTCTTTCCCGACAGAAATGAGGGGGGTTTCCTGAACTTTCGGGAGGATTGCGTTTCACCCCCGAAGTCCTTGTAAGTTCCCCTATCCTATCGGCGCTTCCTCCAAAAGCGTCGACGCCTTTGGCGGCTTTCTATCAGGAACGATCGGAGTCAAAGAACAGTCCTGTTCTTTTCCTCCTTTGTGTGGTGACGTCACCGCCGGAAGCCCCATTTTCTGCAGTTCTAATTATCCTCTGAAGTCTGTGTCTGTCTTGTTGGGTTGCAGAACCAAAC
The DNA here is from genome assembly GCA_023053685.1 of Diadophis punctatus similis. Lineage (NCBI taxonomy): Eukaryota > Metazoa > Chordata > Lepidosauria > Squamata > Dipsadidae > Diadophis > Diadophis punctatus. The sequence continues at coordinate 12,215,457 of JALIGW010000010.1, read as the reverse complement.
CAGACAGTTAAAGAGGTGCAGATGACAGACTCAATAATTCCTCTGTAGAACTGTATCAGCAGCTCCTTGGGCAGTTTGAGCTTTCTGAGTTGGCGCAGAAAGAACATTCTTTGTTGTGCGTTTTTGATGATGTTTTTGATGTTAGTTGTCCATTTTAGATCTTGAGATATGATAGAACCTAGAAATTTGAAGGTCTCTACTGTTGATACTGTGTTGTCTAGTATTGTAAGAAGTGGTAGTATGGGAGGGTTTCTCCTAAAAGTCTACCACCATTTCTACAGTTTTGAGTGTGTACATTTCCAGGTTGTTCCGGTCGCACCACGAGGCTAGTTATTATTATTATTATTATTATTATTATTATTATTATTATTATTATTATTATTATTATTATTATTATTATTATTATTATTATTATTATTATTATTATTATTATTAATTATTATTATTATTATTAGAGTTGGAAGGGACCTTGTAGGTCATCTAGTCCAACCCCCTGCTCAAGCAGGAGTTCCTACACCATTTGAGACAGATGGCAGTCCAGTCTCTCCTTGAAGGTCGCAAGTGTTGGGGCTCTCACGACCTCTGCTGACAAGCTGTTCCACTGGTTGATCGCTCTCACCGTCAGAAAGTTTCTCCTCACTTCCAGGTTGAATCTCTCCTTGGTCAGCTTCCATCCGTTATTCCTTGTTTGGCTTTCTGGTGCCATAGAGAACAGCCTGGCCCCCTCCTCTCTGTGGCATCCCCTCAAGTATTGAAACACTGCTATCATGTCACCCCTGGTCCTTCTCTTCGCTAGACTGGCCAAGCTCAGTTCCTGCAACCGCTCTTCGTATGTTTTATTTTCCAGACCCTTTATCATCCTGGTTGCTCTCTTCTGCACTTTCTCTAGAGTTTCAATGTCTTTTTTGTAATGTGGTGACCAAAACTGGATGCAGTACTCTAGGTGTGGTCTGACCAAGGCTTTATAGAGTGGTACTAGTACCTCTCTGGTCCTTGATTGTATCCCTCTATTTATGCAGCTCAGGACTGTGTTGGCCTTTTTGGCTGCTGCTGCACACTGCTGGCTCATATTTAGTTGGCTGTCTACTAGGACTCCGAGATCCCTTTCGCAATCGCTGCTATTGAGTGTGGTTTCGCCCAGTTTGTATGTGTATTTTTGATTCTTCTTGCCTAGGTGCAGAATTTTACTTTTCTCTGTGTTAAATTTCATTTTATTGGTTTGGGCCCAGTGTTCGAGTCTGTCGAGGTCCCTCTGGATTTTGAGTCTGTCGTCTGGGGTGTTTGCTACTCCCGCCAGCTTGGTGTCATCTGCAAATTTGGTTAGTTCTCCTGCTATTCCCTCATCTAGGTCATTTATAAAGATATTGAAGAGTACTGGGCCTAGGACGGAACCTTGTGGTACCCCACTGCTTACTTCTCTCCATGTGGACTTAGAGCCATTGAGGACTACTCGCTGGGTACGGTTGGTCAGCCAATTGTTAATCCATCTGGTTGTGTAGCTGTCTATCCCGCTTTTTTCTAGCTTATGAAGGAGTAGGTTGTGGTCTACTTTGTCAAATGCTTTGCTAAAGTCCAGGTATATTATGTCTACTGCATTACGCTGGTCTACTAATTTGGTCACAGTGTTGAAGAATGAAATGAGGTTGGTTTGGCATGACTTGTTCTTAACAAATCCATGTTGGCTGTTGGTTATTACTTGGTTTGTTTTTAGATGATGGGAGATCTGGTTTTTAATTATTTTTTCCAGTATTTTCCCAGGTATTGATGTTAGGCTGATTGGTCTGTAGTTTCCTGGGTCTGTTTTTTTACCTTTTTTGAAGATGGGGACCACGTCAGCTCTTTTCCAGTCCTCAGGTAGTTCCCCTGTGTTCCAGGATTTGTGGAAGATGTGGTGCAGTGGTTCTGAAATGACTTCTGCCAGTTCCTTTAGGACTCTGGGATGTAATCCGTCTGGTCCTGGTGCTTTGTATTCGTTAAGTTCAGATAGGTGATCTCTTACTGTATTTTTTCTTAGGTTGAGTCTTGCTTTGAATCTGTTTTTTATATTTGTGTTGCTGGGTAGTTGAGCTGCAGTTTCCTTTTGTGTGAAGACTGATGCGAAGAATGTGTTCAGTAGCTCTGCTTTGTCTGTGTTGCCTGTTACTTCTTTGCCGTCTTCTCTCTTTAGTGGACCAACTGTTTCTTTGATTTTTTTCTTGTTGTTAATGTGTTGGAAGAAGCTTTTTTTGTTGTCTTTGACTTTTGTTGCGAGTCTTTGTTCATTCTGGGCCTTTGCTGTCCTGATTGTTTCTTTACAGATTCTGGCTGTCTGTTGGTACTCTGCCTTGGTTATGTGCCCCTCTTTCCATTTTTTGTATTTATCTTTTTTTTCATTCAGTTTATCGGTGAGATTTTTGTTTAGCCATGCTGGTTTCCTTTTGGATTTCTTGTTTTTCTTCCTCATCGGTATTGTGGTGTTCTGGGCTTTTATGATCGTGTTTTTCAGGATCTCCCAGGCTTCTTGAGTTGTTTTACCCTTTAGTACTTCCATCCAAGAGATCTTTCCCAGGTTTTCTCTGAGTTTATTGAAGTCAGCTTTTTTAAAGTCTGGGATATAGGTGTCGTTATATTCAGTTATTTGTGTTTGCGTTATGGTGAATTTTAGTATTACGTGGTCACTCTCGCCCAGTGTTCCCGCAGCTTCGACTCCTTCTATTGTTTCTTCTCTGTTTGTAAGTATTAGATCCAGTATGGCTGCCCCTCTAGTTCCCTCCTCCACTTTTTGGACAATGAAGTTGTCGGCTAGGCTGGTTAGGAATCTGTTAGATTTCTCACTTGGGTTGTTCAACCTCCCGTCTGTATGCGGATTCATCATTGTCTCAAATGAGACCGATCACTGTTGTGTCATCTGCGAACTTCAGTAGTTTAACAGATGGATCATTTGAGGTGCAGTCATTGGTATATAGAGAGAAGAGAAGTGGAGAGAGCACACAGCCTTGGGCGCCCCCTGTGCCAATTATACAGGTATCTGATGCGATTCTGCTTAGTTTCAATTGCTGATTCCTGTCTGTTAGGAAGCTTATGATCCAGTTACAAGTGTGTTCAGGTACCGCTAGCTGGTTTAGCTGAGTTAGAAGAATGTCTGGAATGATGGTATTGAATGCTGAACTAAAGTCTACAAAGAGGACCCTTGCGTAGGTCTTTGGAGATTAGGAAGGTATGAGATCATTTGTCACACTTGTCCCAGCTCTCAGCTCCAAGTTCAGCTTTTGAGTCCATTAGTTTGAGTAGGACTATTCTTGATCTAATTTTTATTTCTTGACATTAACTGAGATTTTAATTATGACTTCATGTATTTTATATACACAGTTGTGCATTCAGACCTAGCCTGTGAAATTCAGACAACAAATACAGTTTGGTGGGGCTGATGACTGTAATTTTGTTTGCTTAGCATATACAGGAAACAGTCCAAGGAAAAATATAATGTAAATTAAGTCCTTATATCTCTCTTTCAGAAGACAGTATTAAAAGTGATTGACATACTTTTAATAACTTTAGCAAATTGATTAATTGATTATGTGAAATGAAATTGTTATTAACTCTTAAACACCACATAGATAGATTTTTCTCCATGATTATCTGTCCCTAATCTGTTCTTTCAGGTCTTCCAACAGTGTATTCACTTTTCTTCTACTTTCTCCAGCATAGGAGCCTTCTCCAGAGAGCTAGGTCTTTGTAAATGTGTCAAACTTGAATAATTTGAGCTTAGTCACTTGTACCATGAGTGAGAACTCTGGATTGATATGTTTGATGATCCGGATCTCTGGTGGGAGTTGGTTCCAGAGGGACGGGGCTCCCACAGAGAAGGCCCTCCCCCGCGGCCCTGCCAACCGACATTGTTTGGCCGACGGGACCCGGAGGAGGCCCTCTCTGTGGGACCTAACTGGTCGTAGGGAGGTATGTGGTAGGATGTGGTCCCGAAGGTATTTGTTTGTTTTCCTTGCTGCCCACCTATTCTCTTCTCCAATACCAAAGGTAAAAAATGTCCATATTCTTCCTATCCTCCTCCTTCTTCAAAGTCCAACTTTTCCTTCCAAAGAATGTCACTATTGATACCTTCATTGTCAATTCTATTGGTTTTATCTATTTACATTAATGTGATCTTTATACTTAATTTTAGCCCCATGTTTAACTGTAGTTTTAGAACTTCAGCTTGTGTTTTAGCTTTCAGGATAGCATGATCAGCATAATGCCATAACACAGATCATTGATGATTTTCTTCCAAGTTTAAAACCAGGTTCATCTTTTTTTCAATACATTCTCCATAGTAGGTGGAGCTATCATCCAGGATGGGTTGACCTTGTCCGTCATCCAATCAGGACTCAGTGTTTTTTTAATATCAATTCTGCCTCTGTCTCCATGGTCCGCTTTTTGACTCAGTCCTTGCACCTGACAAGACGTGTAGTCACCCTCTCGGATAATATCTCCATCTACTATTTCGTGCTACTTATCTTGGATAGAGTTCTACATTTTTCATCCTGTGTGAGTGTTTGGTTTCTCCTTTCCATTCTTTCCCCTGAATTATGCTCTAGAGGCAGCGGCACTAAGGAGCCTGGCTCCTGCCGCAGGCTGAAACCGCAGGCCAGGGTGGGGCTTATGCCTGCTGACCCTTCCAATATTCCTTCTGGCCAGCAGCGGATTGTGTGGCTTGTGCTGGGTGGAGAGATTGCCTCTGAAACAGCGAGAGGACTCACTGTGAGGTGGTTGAGACCCGATCCCACCTCAGACAAAAAAATCAGCCCGAGCATGAAATTCGCCTCCAGCCACCTCAGCCAGGGTAGAATCTTTACATTCTGTGAGCCGGCTCCCCTAGAGGCTAGTGGGTGTTCCGCCCATCTAAGATAATTGTTCTCGAGGCCCAACACGCAGGGAAGATTGCCTCGGAGCGGGACTTGGAGGCAGCCTGACAGCGGGGCCTTCTGCTCCCCAGGCATGCGCAGAATGGCCATTTTTCTGGCGCGTCCGTAACCGCTCATGTTTCCATAATATACTTAATAGACATAATATACTTAGACTTCAGCAAGGCATTCGACAAAGTAGACCACAACCTACTTCTTGGTAAGTTAGAAAAAAGTGTGATACATAACATCACCACCAGATGGATTTGTAACTGGCTGACAATCTATACTCAACAAATAGTCCTCAATGGGTCTATGTCTACATGGAGGGAAGTAAGCAGTGGGGTACCACAAGGTTCCGTCTTAGGCCCAGTACTCTTCAATATCTTCATAAATGACTTAGATGAGTGAATAGAAGGGAAATTACCAAATTTGCAGATGATACTAAGCTGGCAGGTATAGTTAACACCCTAGATGATAGGCTCAAGATCCAGATGGATCTTAACATACTTGAACACTGGGCCCTATCTAACAAAATGAAATTCAATGTAGAGAAAAGTAAAGTCTTACACTTAGGTAAGAAAAACCAAAAGTACACATATAGACTGGGTGAAATCAGGCTTAATATTAGTAACTGTGAGAGGGATCTTGGAGTCTTAGTGGGCAACCAGTTAAATATTAGCCAGCAGTGTGCGGTGGCAGCCAAAAAAGCCGGTGCAATCCTAAATTGCATTAACAGAGGGATACAATCAAAATCAAGTGAGGTACTAATACCACTCTATAAAGCCTTAGTAAGACCACACCTAGAGTACTGCATCCAGTTTTGGTCACCACACTATTAAAAAGATGTTGAGTCTCTAGAAAAAGTACAGAGAATAGCAACCAGGATGATTAGGGGACTGGAGACTAAAACGTATGAAGAACGGTTACAGGAACTGGCCATTGCTAGTCTAGTGAAGAGAAGGACCAGGGGAGACATGATAGCAGTATTCCAATATTTGAGGGGCTGCCACAGAGAGGAAGGGGTCAAGCTATTTTCTTTTTTTCTTTTTTTTTTAATTCAAAAAGTTTTATTAGTACAAAATTACATAAATAATAGCTAAACATTAAATAGAAAGTACAAACATTTTTTTTTAATTTTTCTCCCCCCTAACCCACCCCCTTCCCTCCCCCCCCTCCCCCCGGACTTCCCAGAGAGAATACAGGGCATAATAGCAATAAAATAAATTTAAATTAAATTAAAAATTTTTGACTTCCACCTTATTTTTTAAAAAACTTCAACTCCAAATTGTACACTAATAAAAATTCCTTCCTCCTCCTTTCAATCATCTACCCTTCACAACATTTCTTCACTGTTAACTAAGAATTAAATGATTATTACATAAATGATGACTAAGTATTAGATACAAAAACCTTAAACTTCATCATAAAATCAATCAGTATATAAATGACATACTATTACTATATATCAGATTATTAACTTCAAAAAATCTCAAAATTAAGTAAAACTTAAATTGATATTACACAAAAAATAACTAAATAATAATACAAAAATCTTAAACTTCATCATAAATTCAACCACTATATTAGTAACATAATATTACTATATATTAGATTAATAGCTTCAGAAAAGGTCTAAATCTTTAAAAAGAGTTTTAAAAAAAATTAATAGTACTTTGAATAAGCCTTCTTTTCAAACAAATAATATTTTATAACTTAATAATTTTAAATAAAAATTTCCAACTCTTTCTCAAAATTAGATGAAACTTAAATAAATATTACACCAATAATAACTAAATATAAAATACAAAAATCTTAAACTTCATCATAAAATCAATCACTATATTAATAGCATAATATTACTATATATCAGATTATTAGCTTAAAAAAGGATTCTAAATCTTTAAAACAGTGGTTCCCAACCTGGGGGTCGGGACCCCTTTGGGGGTCGAATGACCATTTCTCAGGGGTCGCCCCGGCATCCTCAGCTCCCCCCCCCACTGCCACAAGCCTGGCCATATTGACTCAACTCGCCTGAGCCCTCCAATTGGTCGGGAGAGGTGCCTGGTGGCCGAGCTTTGGCAGCATCAGCTAAGGGGCCAGCTTTGCTCTCAATTCTGGGAGTTGAAGTCCAGGTACCTTAAAAGTTGCTGAGACTGAGAAATATTGCTGTACACTTGTTGGTTATCAAGTCTAAATACAGAAGTAGACTTGTTGTGGAAGATGATATTCCTTGTGCTCTTGCAAAGACTGGCCCGAGAATTTCTGATCTGGCATAATTACATATTGTTTTTGTGATTAATCGCTATGCTTTAATTATGTTCAATTTGTAACAATGAAAATACATCCTGCATATTAGATATTTACATTACGATTCATAACAGTAGCAAAATTACAGTTATGAAGTAGCAATGAAAATAATTTTATGGTTGGGGGTCACGGCAACATGAGGAACTATATTAAGGGGTCGTGGCATTAGAAAGGTTGGGAACCACTGCTTTAAAAGGTATTAGTAATAATAATAGGATAGAAAAAGAAAACAAAAGAAAAGAAAAAAAATACAAGAAGTAAAGAAAGAAAATTAAGGAAAGAAGGGAAAAAGAAAATTACAGTCATATTAGCAACCATCCGTCCAATAAACTTCAACACTGCATCTTGTTGTATCTTGATGGTTGCATCTTTTTATAACTTGATAATTTTGTATTTGTCAGCTCGCCTCCCATCTGACCCTGATCTTCCATCTCCTTTTCCACACTGTAGACATCTGTCTGGCTCTGCCAATCACTTGAATTCTGTAAATCTGTTTCGATTTGAACAGGAAGGGATGGCTTTCCCTCCTCCTCCTCTTTTGTTTTCATTCTTTCCTCTGGAATCTTGGATATATCAGCCTTTAAGACATTGGCATAAAATTCAGTAGCTTTCTTTGTCGTATTAAGCCGATATCTTTTTCCCAAAAATTTCACTGCAACTCCTGTCGGTGCTTCCCATTTATATTGTAAGTTTAGCCTTTTAAATTCATCAATCAGAAAGGTATAATCTTTTCTGGCTTTGAGCATTTTAGAGGGAATTTCTTTCCATATCATTAGTTCCTGGCCATTCACCTGGAGGTTATTCTTAAACGTCGCCTGTGTAATTCTATTCCGTAAGGCTCTTGTAGTAAAGTATATTACAATGTCCCTTGGTAGGTGTTTTTGTTTTGCATACCAGGAGTTGATTCTGTATATTTTATCAATTTGCCTGGCTAGTTCTTCTTTAGACAGTCCAGACACCTGCTCCAGAGCTTCCACCATCCTTCCTTTCAGATCTTCATATAATCCCTCTTTCAACCCCCTGACCCTTATAGCAAATTCCATAGATCTGAATTGTGTCATTAACACCTCTGTTTCAAAATTTGCAATGTCATTTTGTATTTTATCTATATATTCTACCGAAGTTGTCAAAACTTGTTTATTTTCTTCAATGCGGTTTGCCAAGACTTCGATATTTGTTGCTAGACCTTTGCATACCTCCAACACATCATTCCTAATTTGTTGATCAATATTCTTTAAAGCAGCCTGCATTTTATTATCTATTTCATTAATTTTTTGGTTAAATTCAGCAGTCAGTTCATTCTTCATGATCTTTAAGGTACTTATTAAGTTTTCAGGTGTTAAAGACTTTGGGGGTGTTAACTCAGTGGTAAGTTGCATTTTAGAAATATAACCAGATGAATAGTCCGTTCTTTTATTCAAAACAGTCTTTCCAAATTTTGAAGCCATTTTAGTATTTCCAGTGGAGAACAAAGAAAAAGCCAAGCCTCTAGTTAAAATTCTTTTAAGTTTCTTTTAAAATTATTTTAAATTCCAAAGCCAGATAGATTTTTATTTTTAAAAAATTGTCAGTTATTATTTAATCCAGAATCGGGAGACAGAGAGAGTAAAGCCAACTTTCAAAGTCAAAAATTTCCATAAGAAAAAAAGCCGCTAGGGAAACAAAAGTTACTTTCACTTCTCCTCCCACTTTCTCCGATCGCCATATTGTAGCCTATTAGCTGTTACTTAGTTTCTTCCGAAGTGAAAGTCAGCAGTGGAGTTGAAAGAAAAAAAGATTCAGTACTTGCCCTTTTAAAATCCTGTCTCTCTCTGTCTGCTTCTTTGATCCATTAGGTAGTTGTAATCCCATTCACGAAGCAGCGGTGGTCACGGCATCTAGCTCCGCAAAAGCAGAGGTTTCCAAGTCCCCGGAGCAAGAGACAGGCTGGCTGGGGAGCCCTCACCTTTCGCGCCCCTGGCTGGCACCTGGGGCACTAGGGGGGGCTCTACCCCACCTGTCCGGCTCTCATCTCTCCCCTTTGCCCGGGGCAGAGACTTTCAAGCCGCCAGACAGCTGTTCTGGCAGCTTTAACGGGGAAATGGAAAGGCGCTCAACGAGGAGCGTCCGCGATGCCGCAAACCGGAACCGGAAGCCGGGGTCAAGCTATTTTCCAAGGCACCTGAAGGTCAGACAAGGAATAATGGATGGAAACTGATCAAGGAGAGATTCAACCTAGAAATAAGGAGAAATTTTCTGACAGAATAATCAACCAATGGAACAGCTTGCCTTTGGAAGTTGTGGGAGCTTCATCACTGGAGGCTTTCAAGAAGAGATTGGACTGCCGTTTGTCAGAAATGGCGTAGGGTCTCCTGCTTGGGCGGGGGGTTGGACTAGATGGCCTACAAGGTCCCTTCCAACTCTGTTAATCTGTTAGTCTTAAAACATATTCTAAAAATATTGGAATGGCAGAAGTTGGCAAGTTATTTTCTTGCTTCATTTGCTTTCTAAACCTTACAATCCAATTACGTTTTCCTCTTTAAAATTTCAAGCTTTGGCATTCCAGTCTTCAGTCACAAGCAGCACATCTTGCATGCATAATTTGTTGATTTCAAATTGAACTTGATGATAAAACTCATCAAATTTCTCTTCTGTATTGGTGGTTGAAACATAAACTTGAATGATCCACATATTAAATTTCAATTGAAACTATTTGGTCACTTTTTGCATTGTATCAAGTACTGTTTCTGCTATACCCTTCCAATCTATAAAAGTCAAAAGATGCCTGCTTTTTTATTGGTCCTGAATAATAAGCAGTGTGATCTTCTGATTGAAAATGTCAAATTCCAGTCCATCTCAATTTGCTGACACCTAAGATATCAATTTGAGGTCGTTTCATTTCATCTTTGTGGTTTAGCTTTCCGATTTTCATGTGTCTTACCCTCCATGTTTGTACTGTAATTCTGTCTTTGCAACTCCAGATTTTCTTTTTCTCTGCAGCAACATCAGCAACTAGACATCCGTAGGCGTTAATTTAGCCATGTCATTAACATACTCTTAATAGATACTGATACATTTAATCAGCATCTCTGAACAGAGCAAAGGTTGGATCCTTTTAGAACTATTGGATGGAATGTTACTTGGCAGGAACTTTATTCTTAGCATTCAACCATGTGTTAATATCTCCTTCCAACTTATTTCTCAAAAGGAGAAGGAAATTGGGGGACATGGGTTTGGGAAGTGTAGGTAGAATACAGATGTAAGGGAGGCTGTAGCAGGCATAAAGAAAGGGTTTGAAGGACAGTGAGATCTGTTACCAACTGTGGCTTAAATTCATTTCAAGAAACTAACTTGAGAAACCTCAGAAGGGCTCCTCTCTAATATACATAAAGACAAAAGGGAGGGACAAGAAGCACATGCAGACTTATAAGCATCGGTTATTATAGATGTGGTTTTAAAGCCATATGGCATTGGTTTCTTAGATTGGTCTACCTTCTGGGATTGACAGAGGCTTGGAGTCATAAGCTAGTAACACCTCATGAAAACGGAGTTATTTTCAGAACTTTACAGTTACTTTTCAGAATCAAATAAACCTGTTTATAAACAATTTTAAGTTATTTAATACAAGTAGACCTTGCTTATTAACTTCCTTGTTTAGTGACTGTAGGCCGTTGGAAAAACAATTTTGTATTTATGGGTGTCACAGTGTCCTCCCAGGAATAATTGCCATTTGTGCACTTCATAAGCAACTTCTACAAGCAGAGTCAACAAAGAAGCTAAAATCACAACTTGTCTCATGTAATGTCTGTCTTAATGACTTTGGTGATTCACTTAACAACTGAAACAGAGGTAATGTAAGTCTGGTGTGGTCACATAATTTTTCACTTAGCATCTATGACACTTAGCAACAGAGTTAACAGTCCCAATTGGGGCTGATAAGCAAGGATTACCTGTAAAGGTAATTCCATCCATCCATCCAGTGACTGTACTATGCTATAGCTTTGCAACATTCCAATGAGTCATTTTACTCCAGAGAAAGAGAAAGTAATTTCTAAATCATAATACAGCCTATGGTTTAATGATGGCAGCTACAAAACCTGTAGCGGTCTCCCAGAGTTGATGGAATTTCACTTAATTTTTTAAAAACAAGAAAGATAATAAAAGAACATCCACATCTAGGAAAGCATATGATGATTTTTATCTAATAAAGGAAAATATTTGTAGCTCAGGGTTTTAAGTGAGGGGTCCTTGGTGCTCTCTGAACGTAGTTTTTTTCTTACAGATGTTTTATTACCCAAACTAGGTAACATCATCAATGCTAGTTTCACAGCATCATTAGCACTTATGATGTTACCTAATTTGAGTAATAAAAGATCTGTAAAAAAGCAACCAAGTTCAGAGAGCACTTGATTTTTAACTATTTTTCCAGGAAATTCCATTTTGCTCTCAAGACAAAAGTAGTTAGAACAGATTATATATGATAATTTTGTTGGACTGTTTTTCACTTTTTTTCCTCAAAAGGTAATGTGTATCATACTATGATATTGATGAAAAATAACAACTTACCTTTTTAACTTTTTTGAAAAATAATATTTCTAATCCTGCAATAATTTGTGCTTGAGTGGGGAACATTCCATTTGAACACATTCCATCTGAATCACTGTTTTTCACCATGTCCCATGATAAATTCCTTAGTTTAAATTTAAATTTAATAAATTTGGTGAGTGATTTTCATCTACTCCTGTAGTTTTAAAGTGGCAGAGATCCAAAGATTTTTTTTTCATAGTGGTAATTTTTTTTTTGAAAGCTTGATCTAAGTTTTAAACAATGTCTTCAGAATAGCACATAGCAAACAAAAAAGAAGAAAGAAAGGAAAGAAAGAAAGAGAAAGGAAAGAAAGAAAGGAAAGAAAGAAAGAAAGAAAGAAAGAAAGAAAGAAAGAAAGAAAGAAAGAAAGAAAGAAAGAAAGAAGGAAGAAAAATACTAGCTAATCTAAATTGGGGAATAGAGAAGGCTTTTTTAAGCATGAAAATTTCATCATCTTGTCAGCTGGCAGAATGCCTGCTGTGTGGATTCACAAAGGCTAAGAATTACATTTTCATGAAATTTTCCTCACTAACTGCCCTGGTTAATTTGAAAGATAACCCACTGTTCTAATTCATCCCTCAATTGGGTGGTGCAGGTTTTATCTTTGATCTGACAAAGCATTTGTGTTAATCGTTTTGGCCCTCTATTAGACACTCTTGGGATTGTGCTTTTACAATAAATGTGTCTGTGATAGCTCTTTAGTCTATTATACTTACAATAGATCTATAGAACTGGTAATTAATTCTGTACTGCTTTGAAAATGGAAAGAATAGGTGTAGCTCTGTCAAGTGCTATTGGAGTTTGTTTAGCTGGTTCATTTTTGAAGGGTTACCCTGGGCTTTCAGTGAAATATGTATGATTTAGAGAGCTTCTTCTGAAGTATGTCGCTGTAAGTGAGTGATCTCTATCCAGCATGTATATTGTTTTCTAACATAGAATCTTAGTTTGAAAGTTGGTGCCTAAGATAACTATTATTTTTTAGCAAGTGAAATATAAAAATATTGACATGAAAAGTAAAAAAGCTATTGCAGAATCTTTTATTTCCAACTATTTATTAAAATATTAATCCTTGCAAAGAGAAATGTATTTGGTTAAAGTATTTCTTGTTGCATATAAATTATTTTTAATTTGAGACTGACTATGATACCAATGTAATTTGTATTGCATGGGTTTTTAGCATGTGTTTTAGATATATTTTATCATGTAGGTATTATCATAGTTATATTTATATTATAAAACAAATCTTTAAACACATTGATTATGATGATTACCTTTTCCTGCATTTAGGAAAATTGCATTTAGTCTTGAAGCCCTTACCAACTTTGTTGCTGTTCTCTTTCCAGTTCCTCAGTATCATCCTTATATGGTAGTGGCTAAAACGTGATAAAAGTATTTGAGTGCATTTGACCAGCATATAATTTTCCATAAGCTCAATATATCTGTGTTGTTTTGGCTGAATTTTACATTGGTTCTTTTTTCCTACCTAAGTCCAGAAGCCTATGTTTCTTGCAGTCAAGGTGCATTTTGTTGGAAAAGGCCCAAATGTTCAAGTCTATCAAGATCCTTTGAACCTTGACCTTATCTACTGGTATGTTATCAGTTTCCTACCTTAGAGGTTTGAATTGTCACCCTTCCAGCGGTGGGTTGCTCCCAGTTCGGCCTGGTTCGGCGAACCGGTAGCGGCGGCGGCAGAAGCGTGTGCACGCACGAGCGAACTGGTAGTGACGGGATTTACAACCCACTACTGCACCCTTCCATTCCCCCGCTGAGTCATTTATAAATATGTTGAAGATATTTGACCAGGTCAGAATTCCTGAGTTGTATGCGGAAATAGATCCATTAAGGACCACTTGTTAGATATTATTGTTCAGTCCATTATGTACAGTAACTGTCTGGTAGTCAGACCATCTTTTCCAGACCTTCTTTATCAAGAAGGCGACTATGATCAGCTTTGTCAAATGCCTTATTAAAGTCAGTAACGCCACACTTTGTTCAGTGAGTCCTTTATACCTCTTCCATGTCTGCGTTGAAATAATGATTAAGCAGATATCAGAAGTGCACAGAAAAACTTTTGCTGCAACACAGTGCTAGGCTTCACAACTTATGAACCATCCAAGAGGCAAGGATGAAATTGCACGTCTTTGGCTTATACCTTCTGCCATACAATCTTGGCAACATGCAATTTCTATTTTTTTCCAAAATTGAAAGAATACTTTCGTGGGCATTTGTTTTACTCAAATGAAGAGGTGGAAAGGACTTGATTAAAGAGATAAAATGTGGAACTATATGATGTATTTTCTTTTTGTGTATCTTAGACCAGGGGTGTCAAACTCAATTTCATTGAGGGCCGGATCAACGTTGTTGTCCTCTGAGGGCCGAGGGGCATGGTCGAGGGAAGGGACGTGGCCTCAACCAGCTGGGCGTGGCCAGGGGGCATGTCCCGCTTGATGTCACTTGCATGGGTGGTTCCTGTGAGGGCCAGGCAAGGTTGGGGAGAGAATCAAGGAGTCTCGGAGGGGTGGGGGGTGGGCGGGATGCTCGTCCCACAGGATGAGGTGAAGCGAGGTAGGGGGTGGGGCAGCTACAGTCAGAAACCCTTTGGCCACCATGCACTCACCGCCCTTTGTGTGTGTGTGGGGGGTTTCTGGTTGTAGATGCAGCTTGCCAGCCCCTCAGCTGGTGCATGCTGCGGCTCTGGAGCCCACTGTCACCACTGGGCTGGCTGTCCAAGCAGAGGTGGGAGGAGGAATGTGATGCGGATCACTGGACACGCTAACTCCATCCCACTGTCTATTTTGGCTTGCGGTTGGAGAGCAGGTCGCTGCTAGTCATCTTCTCGTCCCCCTCGTGGGTCTTGGTCTTAGCCTGCTCGTGGAGTGTGTTCCCCTTGCGCACCCGATCGCAGCGGCTCACAGTGGTGCTGAGGTGCGTCAGGTGCACGAGAGGGACACTTCGCCAGCAGGCCCGGCAGGAAGCAGGGAAGGGTGCAGCTCTTCCCCGCCCCCTACCAGACCCAACACGCGGTGCCCAGCCAGGCTTCCCTGAAGCATGGCAGGTGGCGGGGTAGGAAGCGGCGGCCGTCCCAAGGCAGGAGGAAGAGGGCCTTTGATCCCTGGGCACTGGTTCAGGCAGCTCCCTGTCGCCTCGCCCGCTCGCACGGAGGGAAGCCCCGCTACTCCTGAGCCGCCCCACTGCTTATGATTTCTTCTGATAATGCTCCCATGAAGACTGTTATATAAGCTGAATGGTAGACTGATGGATAGCTATTTCAGTGTCAACTAAACTTTTCACCAGATTATTTGCAGTGACCAGGAGCTTTTGTTTTGTAAATCTGACCAGCTTGTTCTAAAAGAGGTTCTTCTTGATTTTCGAGCTAAGGTCCAATATTCAGTGAAGAAATTAAGAGCAGTCTGAAACATAATTCCAAACTAGCCATACAATACTTATATGCAAACTTTAATATTATTGAAAAGCTTTGGAGAGATCTCAAGCATGCATTGCATGTCAAGATATTTAAGTATATTTCTAAGCTAGTAGACTTCTTCAAAAAAGAATGGGAAAACATTCCTAAAGCAAAAATAGAAAGACACTTAGTTGACTACAGGAAATGTTTGAAAGCTGTTATTTCTGCCTGAGGAGATGTTACAAAGTACTGACTGAAAGGATGTCCAACTTCTGCACCTGCCATATTCACTGTTTTCTTATTTTGAATCTGTAAACAACTGCACATAAATAGTATGTATGGATGCAAATTTGCAGAAAGATGTTTAACTGTGTCTCATGCAGAGCTTGTATTTACTTAGGGATTCGTTGAAAACCATTTGACCCAGAGATGCTTAAACTTTTATATGAAATTATATTTCATTTAACTTTTGAAATGTATATAGCTATTCTGTGGTGAATCTTAGAGCAAGGATTTACATCTTTTCATTAATAAAATATCAGAATAATTAGACTCAATCTGGTCATTAAGAACTTAATATGTTTTTTGACTTGGAAATAAATAACCAAAATCACAGATTTAAGGAAAAAGAGAAAATTTGAAGTACAATATTTTCATAAGTACAATAAGATATGTTTGTGTGCATGCGTGCGTCTGAGCCTACACACTAATCGTAGCATTCTAGAATTTTTCAGGATGTTATCTGATTGCTAGGGAACATGTAGGTAAACATCTTGTATTCTTCATCTACATCCTTGAAAGATCCCTGCCATTATACAAACCAAAGTTGACAAACCAAAGTTGAAAGACAATTTGTTTGAAACGTCTTGATTAATTATTATCCTAGCAATTTTGTGGAAATTAATCATTTGGGGTATTGATGCAGTACATACCGTAATATTCCTACCAGTTGGAATGATCAGTAAATGGTCTCATAACTTTGTAAATAAAGACTGAAGAGGAAAGGAACAGTTTTGCGATGGTGAGTGCATCAGAAATTTAGAGAGCATGTTGTTGGTTCTCAGAAATGGCAATCATAAGAAGGATGCTGCCTGTTCAAGAAACAGTACTCACTGAACACTCATAGGCAATCTGATGATGTCACTCTTAGCCACAAATTGGAGTACAGTAGGCGATTATTATACCAGTTACCCTCACTTTCCTCAAAACCACTGAATTTTTGTTGTAAAAATATTTGATATCACATTTGTACTGAAAATTAATCTGAATTTAAGTTCCATCCTGAATAAACTATAATTATTACTTTGAAGATAGTTGTGATACATTTAGTATTAACTTTCTCATTTAATATATAACATTCTTGCTCTTTTCCAGAAAAAAAATGCTTCATATGTCATATTTTAACAACCCAAACTCTTGCACAAGAGAAGGTGACATCTAAAGGAATTAATCTTTTCATTTTTGAGGAAGTTAGTAGTAAATACAACATTTTAACTTTTCTAGGAAATTACTTTACCATTTGAATTACAGAGTAATGCATTGCTTAGACAAGATGTGCTAGGTTGCTTTTTGTTTTTTCTTTTCAGATAGTCTTTAAAACCAGTCACCATTTTAAAGAATAAAATACTGCTAAAGATACCAGATTGTAAAAGCTGCTGCTCCTTCAGAGTGTCTTGGGGCATCCTCTGATGTGTAATTGCTTTTACATCAGTCACAAGAGAGAGAGACAAGAATGCGTTTTCCTTGAACTTAACAGTTTGGGCAATTTTCTATAATCCAGTAAATACAAATTGTACCCTGATTATCCTTCTAGGTCTGTCAAGCAAATTTTAATGGATGAATGAATGAGTCAAATCTGTGCATACAAATATATAAATGTGCAAAATATGGCCCTAATTACAAGGCAGCTGAATTTACAGAAGGTCAGGTAAACAAGGCACCCAGTGTAATGATTATTAATTGTTAATAATGCCTTTGGGAAATATTCATATTTGTTTGTTGAAGACCTAACAGTTTTTGATAATAAATCACCAGTAGTAAAAGCAAAGGGTATATTCTCCCTCTTTGCAAGTTACCTTGATATTTGCTTTTATATTCCAGGCTGATAGACGTTAAAGAATAATTTTTGTCTCATAGTCATAATAGCATTTTTTTTTCTGTTGAGATGGTAGATTCTGGTAGTTGCAATTAAGGTCCAGAGCAGAATGATATAATCCAGAAGGAAAAGTCTTTTTCACCCCACCAAGTCTGTTTAAGCGAGGCTGCTCAGAGTTCAGACACCTATTTAGTCATCAAAGGGATGTTTTCTCCTCTAACTGCAAGCTGTTCAGGACTGTTGATGCTCCCACCCTAGATTACATTGTGGCAAGCAGTCTTTTTATTTATTTATTTAGAGGTTTTTTTTTAAAAAAAAATCTTACTGTGAACAAAGTAAAACTATTTTCTTCCTTTAGTTGTCTATGTTGAAATGAGCGCTTTGGGCAGCAAATGGTTGTGATACAGAGTGACATTCTACCTCTATCCCTCAGAAAATGTCTAGCATGTGTTGGGGCACTCAAGCTGCAGGTGCTTTGGAAATCTTTCTCCATATAGCTCATATTAAATAATTTGCTTTTTTTATTACAGCATAAGGCCAGCTTTCAAAAAAGTAAGATAGATAAACATGAAAATGTATAAAGCTAAAAAACAATTAGTACGTGATTAAAGATTAGAGAATTTCTTGATAGTATGATATTGATAAATTGTAAGCAGAGGCTAGATAGTCACTTCTGAGGGATTCTGTCACATAATTTTCTTTCATTGTCAGAAAATTGAACTAGATGCCTTGTGAACTTCCTTCCATGATTTAATGTGGTCATCAGTTTTGTCCTTCCTAAATACTGGGATAGCACTAGGGTAGCTTTTTGTTACAGAATTGTATTGGACAGCATGAATCTAAATGATTTGAAGAGAACAACCTGTATTTTTTCCTGCTTTGCCTTCATCATTCATTCATTCATTCATCATTAATTAATTAAATCTTTTTGAGTTAATTAGACAACTTTGCAAAGTATCATCTAGGAATTCTTGCTCATTTTAGATTCAAATGCAAAATCAGGGACAAGTATAATAACCTCTTTAGGAGCAGATGGAAATGTAGACACTCTACCAGGAAAATTAAGACTATATAAAGAATGATTATAGCCTGAATGATTGTTCAAAGGGAGTCTGATTCCATTCTAGTATTTTTGTAAGCAACTGAAATTTCCTCTGATTTTAAATTCTACCTATTTAATATGGAGAACAGCTAACTAGATAAGACAAAAGTAGCCATTGTTGAATGGATAGAATCACACTCTTCTCGAAATAGTAGATACGTAATTTGGAAGTAATTCTGATCCAGATATTTTTCTGATCCAACAGGTACAATTTATGGCCAGACACATTTTTAAAATCTGTTTCAGCGTTTAAATCAGGGATGTCAAATTCAATTTCATTGAGGGCCACATCAGCATTATGGTTATCCTCAAAGGGCCAGTTACATGTAAGACTGATGATTCACAGGCGGCCAGGTGGGCATGGCTGGGTGGTCACAGCCGGGTCGCCGCGACTAGGTGGGCATGGCTGGGTGACAGGCTCAACGCCGCTCACTAGACACGGCTGACTCAGAACAGGTGGATCAGGACGGAACAAGTCACACCGGCTAACTCGATGTGGGGACAGTTTGGTGCCCCACAAGGCTCCTCAACTCCCCAAACTGGTGGCAGCCAAGAGCACGCGTGTATGCACATACACATACCATATTCTAAATTTGGGGACTTTTATCCACAGAGAAAGGAGAAGGCCTTCTCCCCAAGCTCAGTATGGCCACTTCGAGTACACGGTCATGCCGTTCGGCTTAACCAACACTCCGGCGGTGTTCCAGCATTTCATGAATGACATCTTTCGGGATTTGCTGGACCAGTTTGTCGTGGTCTACCTCGACGACATCATTATTTACTCTACATCCCGGAGCAGTCACATCCAGCACATTCGCCAAGTCCTGCAGCGGCTGCATGTTCACCATTTGTACGCCAAACTGGAGAAAGGCCAGTTCTTCCAGACGACCATTGATTTCCTGGGCCATCAGATTTCTCCAGAAGGCATAGCCATGGATCGTGGCAAAGTCGAGGCCTTGAAGACGTGGCAACCTCCGCGCCGGGTGAAGGATGTCCAGCGACTCCTGGGGTTTGCGAACTATTATCGGACCTTCATGCCGGGGTTCGCCACTCTGACCGCGCCTCTCACTTGGCTCCTGCAGAAGAAAGTCCCTTTCCAGTGGGGCGTTCCCGAACAGCAGGCGTTCAAGATCCTCACGGAAGCCTTCATGCAGGAGCCGATCCTCAAGCACCCAGACCCTCACTGTCCGTTCGTGGTGGAGGCAGACGCGTCTGATATTGCCATAGGAGCTGTATTGTTGCAGACTCGACAAGATGGCGGTCCCTTGTTCCCGTGCGCGTACTATTCCAGGAAACTCACCCAATTGGAGCGCAATTACACCATCTGGGAGAAAGAGTTGCTGGCCATCAAGACGGCGTTCGAGACCTGGCGGCACTACCTCGAGGGGGCCCGACATCAAGTTGAGGTGCGGACGAACCACAAAAATTTAGAGTTCTTGCAGACCGCCAGGAAGTTAAACCAGCGACAGAGCCGCTGGTCTTTCTTCTTTTCCCGTTTCCACTTCCGCATAACCTATATCCCGAGCGGGCGTAATAGCAGGCGGACGCATTATCCCGCAAACCCTAGTATGCCCACACCCAGGACCCACTGCCGCCTTGGACGAATCTGCCCGCCAAGTCCTTCGCAGCTACCCAGACTCCCGTGGACCTCCGAGGACAGATTCGTGAGGCGCAGCGTCAGGACAGATACGCGGCGCAACGGCAGCAGGAGATAGGGCCCGAGTCTCCATGGACATTTTCGGACGACTTGCTCCGTTTCCGGGATCTGATCTATGTGCCCGCCGGGCCGCTCCATGGGTTGATTCTCCAACAGTGTCACGACAACCCTGCGGCCAGACATTTCGGCCTGTTCAAGACCCTGCACCTGGTGTCCCGGACTTTTTGTGGCATAGACTCCGGGACGACGTCCAGGCCTATGTGACTTCATGTGTCCGCTGTCGCCAGGCCAAGTACGCCCCTGGAGCGCCTCCGGGCCTGTTGCAGCCTTTGCCGATGCCAGAGAGACCCTGGGGGGCCGTGTCCATGGACTTCCTGACGGACTTGCCCCCGTCCGCCAGCTTCACGACTGTGTTCGTGGTGGTGGACATGCTGACGAAGATGGCGCACTTCATTTCCTGTCGAGGGTTGCCGACGGCTCGTGCCACCGCCCGCATGTTCATTCAGCATGTCTTCCGGTTACACGGCCTGCCGGATAGGGTTGTGTCGGATCGAGGGGCCCAGTTCACTGCCCAATTCTGGAAGGGTCTGATGGCGGCCCTAGAGGTCCAAGTCTGCCTGTCATCTGCGCATCACCCGGAGACCGATGGCGGCACGGAGAAGGTGATCAGCATCCTCGAGCAGTACCTGCCCTGTTTCGTCAATCAGCAGCAGGACAACTGGGCTGAGTACCTTGCCATGGCCGAATTCGCCTTCAACAATTCCCAACATACCTCCAATCAAACCACCCCGTTCTTAGCCAACCTGGGCTACCACCCCCGCTTCTTCCCACTCACGCTCCTGGATTCCCCGGTTCCTGTGGTGGAGGAGTTCCTGTCTGAGCTGCAGGCCGTTCACCAGCTGGTATAGGCAAAATAGGACTACAAGAGGGTCGTGGACCGCTCCCAGTGAGCTACACCACCTTTGGCGGTAGGGGATTGCGTCTGGCTTTCTACCAAGCATCTCCCCTCCGACCGACTGGCTCGCAAGCTCGACCACTGTTTCTTGGGTCCATTCCCGGTGGAAGCGGTCATCAATCCCGTGGCCTATTGCTTGACCTTGCCTCATTCGCTCCGCATCCACCCCGTGTTTCATCGCTCCCTCCTTGTTCCCGACCATCCTGCCTGTCCGCTTCGCCCTCCTGCTCAGCCCCAACCTGTGCCCAGCGCTCCCGACGAACCGCCCGAGTATGAGGTCACCAGCATACGGGACTCCCGATGGATGAAGGGCCGGTTCCAGTACCTCATTGAATGGAAAGGGTACGGGCCAGAAGATTTCACGTGGGAGGATGCGACCTCCGTTCATGCTCTGGACCTGGTTCGTGACTTCCACACGCACTTCCCCTCGAGACCGCATCCGGACCGACAGACCCGGGGGAAGGGCCCTGCAGTGAGGGATAGTGTTGTGGATTGCCCTCATCCTGTGCAGCTGGTCGAGGATCCGGAGGACCTAGAGCCGACCGTGGCGCAGCACTATCACACTGTGTACCTGGCACTTGAGTCTAACAGTGATGAGGACTCAGTGCCAGAGGAGGAAGACCAGCCAGGGCCTTCTGCACCTTCTCAGCTGGTGCAAAGTTAGTCATCAGAGGAGGAGGAGCCTCTGCTGGATGCTAGGGCTCACAGAGCAGCCAGAAGGCGGGATTGGCTCTACAGCCGGAGGTCTTCTCGCAGGTAGAGCTGAGGGCTAATGGACCACGCCCTCAGGCTATTTAAAACTGGTGCACTCAGCACTTGGTGCTGGAAGCAACACCTGTGATCTGCGAGCACTTCAGAGTCCTTTGCATTGGTGTTCCTGTTTTGAGTCCTGTGTTTGGAAATAGCAGCTTCTGGAATGCTTATTTCTGGGATTCCAGGCAACTCGAGTGAGTGAGAGATAAGAAAGACTTAATTGCGTATTTGTTTTGGACATTTGAACTTTGGCTAATAACTCACGACAAGATGAAGGAACTTTATCCCCCGAGACTCTCCTTATGTTTGTTTCTGGACTTCAAACCCCTGCGCTTTTACTAAGCATCTTCATTAGTAAAAAGACCCCTTGATTTTTGTAGCAAACAGTTGTGTGTGTGTTTTTCTGTGGGTTGCTGTGCTGGGACACAACAGTACAGTTTTCCCACGTCTGCTTACATATTCTTCCCCCCCTCTGACACTTTTTCCCCCTAATATTGGTTGCTCAAGTTTCAGGTCGTCTCTGTCTCTTCCTTGTAAGTTTTTTGGATGTTACTACTGGTGTATCAGTGTTTACTTGATTCTCATTAAAGTCAACTTAAATCACACCATCTTACTTTTGTATTTTTGACGTTATTAACAACAAACAAAACTTAGGAACCTTTATGTTTCTTATATGGTGGCTATCCATTTAAAGTGGCATTACCATGTAGCAAAGTTTCTCACACAGTGTCCCTTTAAGGCCTAGGCCTCCCTCACACAGTGGGCCTTTAAGGTCTAGGCCTCGGTTCTGCCAAATTCTCTCCTCCACACCTTTCTCACTAAAGGCTTATGCCTGCTTAAGCTAATATGTTGGAACATGCATACATACATACAGCCATTCTTATATACAGTATATAGATTACACAATTCTAACTGCAGTGCCCTGAAACATGTATATTCGAGTGTGACTCATAGCTACAATTATTACTAGGATCAAAATGCAGGGTTCTGGGCTGCATTGCAATAGCGTTAGTGAATGGTATAGACTTAAAGCACAGAATACTCACTCGTTTTCAATTAAAAGTTCCATATTCGATTGGTCATCTTCAGTTTCTGGAACATACTCGGATCCACTTGGTTCATATAAGTCTGAATTTGCTTCCATATCGTGGAAAAGATACATTATTTTGGGTATTCACATGTCCAGAAACAGAGGCAACTCTAGGCACTGCAGGCTCTATCCTTGCTCCGTCACATGGGAGCAGCCAAGCACGACAATTGGCTGCTGCAAATAGAACCCTGTAGTTCTGAGTTTTCATGCGATAGTGTAGATAGAACCTTGTCATTTTGCTATTTTTGGCAAATCTATTTCGAAATTTTATGAAATAAGTTGTTACAAAATTAAGCCATGGTAGATAGAGCCTTGTCACACTCTTAACTCATTTTCAACGAAAATGTCAGATAGAACCCTGTAATTCTGAGGTAGCGAAGTGGAGGAGCAGGGGAGCAGCGCTCCCTTGTTCTGCATGAGGAAGGCTGACCCTTCTCAAAAGGGAATCCCAGTTTCCAATCGTGTGTGGCAAGGATGCTGGCTTGTTGGGGCAGCCTTCCCTCATGCAGCTCCCCTGGCATCCCCTCCTCCTCTCCAGAGATCTATCAAGGCAGAAGTTGGCTCGGATGAAACTGCTTCTTGCAAACTTTCTCCTCTGCTCTTCCATAGCAGCAGCATCCTCCACCTCCTGTGGGGTGCCAGGCAAGGCTGGGAGGAGGGAACCGGAGGTCTCCAGTAGAGGAAGGTGAGACTAGGGTGAGAGCCAAAGCCTCATTCACCAGGGGAGCCTCACCGTCCCTCACAGGTCACGCAGAGGACCCCCGGATGGTGGGGCTGGCTGCCTGGAACTTTGAGCAACGGAGGGCAAGCGCCGAGCCCAGCCCGCGAGCTCCCGGGGCACTGGGACCTCCCACTCCAGTCCCGCTTCCCCGAAGGAGCACCCAGCCTCGCTTACCTCCTCGTCAAGGCTGCTGCTGCTTTGCTCGCTCTCCTTGGCCAGGTTGTTCCTGGCGGGTGCAGGAGGGCAAAGTTCATGGATTATAGGGAGGCCCACTCCCTCTACATGTGAGGAGACCCGGCTTTGTAAGCAAAGCATCCTTAGTGATAGGATGGGAGATCCCCAGGATAGGCCAGGAGGAGGGGAGGGGGCAAGGGGATGACGAAAGGGCAGCAGGGCTGCTGGTGGCCAAGTGCTAAGGCAAGACTTCCCTCAGACCCTCCTTTCCTCTCATTCCAATCTCCTTTCCTCCCTCCCTTCTTCTCATTCCCTTCTCCTTCCCTCCCCTCCCTCCTCCCTCCCTCCTTTCCTTTCTCCCTCCCTTCTCATTCCCATCTCCTCCCTCCCTCTCTCCTCATTCCCATCTCCTTCCTTCCTCTCCCTCCCTCCTTCCCTGCCTCCCTTCTCATCCCCATCTCCTCCCTCCCTCCTTCTCTCCTCATTCCCATCTCCTTCCTTCCTCTCTCTCTCTCTCTCCCTCCCTCCCTGCCTCCTTCCTTCCTTCCTTCCTTCCTTCCTCTGCACCCAGGAACGGATGAGGGGAGGGGGAGAGGGTGGCAGTGCTGCCAGTGGCCGTGGCTTTTCCATGTGGGAGGATGGGTGGGGAAGGGGCCATCCCGGTGAAAGGGAAGCGCTCACGGGTTGGAACACCAAATCTCACAATTTAAACATCTCTACATTGACTGTCAGTTTGTTTCCATGGTCTGCCTCCTGCCTTGGTGTAGGTTGTTGGGTATCTCTCTTCCAGCGGGCTGCTCTGGTTTCCTCCTCCCTAACCCTGGTAAGTGTCTGTGAGAGAGAAGACTCCTACCACTCATGCTGCATTTATGTCACATTTAGAGAAAATTAATTATATGTCATCACCACCTGGCTATATAGATGTAGGAAAAGTTACCAGTAAAATCTGCCCTTCTCTTTTCCATTCTTTGGGCAATAGAGTAGTCTCACAAGAGATCAATAAAATCAAACTTTATATTAAGAAAAGAAAATTCAAGCATGTAAAATGGCTTTTAGCTTTCAGAAGTCATGCAAAGCATACAGTAGCAAATTATATTTGTGTGTGTGTGTATACGTATACACACACAAACAAACACAAACAAAGTTGTTGAAGTCAAAGATTGCAACTTAAAAGCTCTAAGGCTCTGAGCTCGGATGATGCTGGTCTGATCCTAATTAAACGGCAGCTCTTACAAAATGCCAGTCTATAAAACACAACACAGAACTTGTAATTATGATTAGAAATAAAGGTACAAGTCCACACTAGGAAAATAAATTCAAGCTTATTATTTCTAACTAAACATTTATCTATCTTTTCAACAAATTTCTGAAAATTTTCCTGTTTCAATTATTCGTAACTTCCTGTTGAGGTTCTTGAGGATTCCATTCAGTTAATTGTGAGGCTCCTGGGAAGATGGAACAAACCTTGTTTCCATCTTTAATTTTAATAGGTTTTTTTTCCTTTCTAGCAGAAAAAGGTGAGTGTGTGTAATTTCCCTGCATATATGATTCCAATCATATAAGGTTGAATGTGAACTAGAAAATGGTTAGCTGTCAGTGAATGTAGAATTGAGGCTTATAGGCCATTCACTAATCTTCTGTCCTAAGCTGGTTTAAGACTGTTTTATAACTTTTAGAAATAGCTGGGAATAGATAGTCATGCTAATAACTGACACTTAACATACTATGGAACATGCAAAAAGTGTAGCATATGCATTACAGATAGTCCTTGACTTATGACTGCAGTTAGGATTTGATTTCCAGTCCATGGTCATTGAGATCATAAGTCAGGGCACCCTCCTGACATGATCTGATTTTATGACATTTTTTGCTGTGATCATTGTAAATAAGTCACAATTGTTGAGCAAATCTATGGTAATTAAGCAAACATCACAGTTGTGTGAACCTACTTTTCCGAATGATCCTTTTTTTTTTGCCAGAAACCAACAAAAACTGTCAAAAAATACAGTGACATGGCCACAGGACACTGTATCCAGTTGTAAAGATAAGCTTGTTGTCAAGAACCCAATTTCCGCTTCCATGGCTTTGGTGGGGTGTGTAGCATGACTTTCTACAATAGGAGGAAGTACTGTATGGACTGTAAGGATCTGTTGTGGGCCCATCACTATTTAGACTTACCAGTTGTAAGTAGAGGTGTCAGGGTTCCAATTAACGAACCCAACAGAATCAAAACTCCCGCCTCCAGCAAGTGGCGGACACAATCCGACCCTGGGAGGAAATTACCATGGACTTTATAATCGAGCTCCCGGAGAGTAGCGGGAACACGGTCATTTGGACAGTGATTGACTTGTTTTCAAAGCAAGCCCACTTCACAGCCTGCTCAGGATTACCCTCAGCTAGAAAATTAGCTAGGATATTCATAAAGCAAATATACAGGCTACATGGGGTGCCCCATAGGGTTATTTCTGATAGGGGAATTCAATTCACGGCAAAGTTCTGGAGGGAGTTCCTGACGACCATAGGGTCCACGCAGGGGCTTAGCTCAGCTTTTCATCTGAGCATGAATGCAAGAGCACCGCTGCCACGGCCACATCGCTGGCATCGACTTGGATGACAAATGGCCGTTCTGGCTTGGGGTGCTGGAGGATGGGCTCTGCAAAGAGACTCTTCAGCCTCTCGAACGCCCACTGGCAGTCCAGGGACCATGCCAACGGTTGGCTCGGCCTTGGCTTTGGGGCACCTCCCATCCCCCATTTTCAGTAATTCCGTTAGGGGCAAGGCAACTTCAGCAAAGGCCAGGATGAACTGTCTTATAAAAGTTGGCAAACCCCAGGAAATTCTGGAGCTGCTTGTGGGTGCGTTGGGGGCTGCCAGTCCAGCACTGCTTTCACTTTTCTTGGGTCCATCTCAATTCCTTCATTTGACACTCGGTAGTCTAGGGAGGCCTTGTGGAACTCGCACTTTGACAGCTTTGTGTACAGCTTGGCTGCTAGGAGTTTTTTCAAGACCTGCCGCACTAGTTTGGTGTGCTCTTCCATGTTCTCGCTGAATATGAGAATGTCGGCCAGATAGACTAAGACTCCCTTGTAGAGGTGCTCATGCAGCACCTCGTTGATCAGCTGCATGAAGACGGCAGGGGCTCTCTGTAGTCCGAACAGCTTGACTTTAAATTGGAAGCTGCCTAACGGGCAGTTGAAGGCAGTCTTCCATTCATCTCCCTCTTTGATTCGCACCCGGTAGTATGCCTCCCTTAAGTCCAGTTTCGTGAACACCTTACCCCTTGCCAGGTGAGTTAGCATGTCCTTCATCAGGGGCAGGGGGTAGGTGTTTTCCATGCATACTACATTAAGTCTATGGAAATCCACGCAGAGCCTCATTGATCCATCTTTCTTCTCTTTAAAGAGCACTGGGGCGGCCACCCTAGATTTGGCGGGCTGAATGAACCCCCTCACCAGGTTGGTGTTGATGTATTTTCTCAGCTCCTCCATTTCCTGGGGGGTCATGGAATACATCTTCCGTTTTGGCAATTTAGCCTCTGGCACAAATTCTATTGCACAGTTGGTGGGTCGGGCGGGGTAGGGCATTACATTTGTGCTTGATGAATGCGTCTGCCAGGTCTCTATGTTCTTTGGGTATCTGGGGGCAGCCTGGTGGCACGTCTCACCCATCCTGGGGTTGCTGGGTGGCTTTGGCGACTAAGCCTTGCCCCGGGAGGGGTGGTGGCTGGGGCCCCACTCCAATCCTTAGCTTTTGGTAGCGTCCTCCCATGTGATAGTGAGTCCCCATTTGTCCAGCCAAGCAAGGCCCAGGATGACTGACTCCGTCATGTTTGGTGCCACCACAAAGCGTATGAACTCCCAATGGTGGCTCATCTCCAATCTCACTAGTTTGGTGACTAGGGTGGCAGCGGCTCCACCTATTATGGGAATGGTCTTGAGAATGTTATCTGGGAAGAGTTTGATTCGGTGACCCCTGAGGATGTGGACAAGATTCTGGGGAGGCTCAGTGCAGCCACATGTTTATTGGACCCGTGTCCCTCCTGGTTAGTGCTGGCTACCCGGGAGGTTACACGAGGCTGGCTCCAGGGAATTATTAACGCTTCTTTGGGGGAGGGTTACTTCCCCATGGCTTTGAAAGAAGCGGTGGTGAGGCCTCTCCTCAAGAAGCCCTCCCTGGACCCAGCAATTTTAGCTAACTATCACCCTGTCTCCAACCTTCACTTCGTGGCGAAGGTTGTTGAGAGTGTGGTCGCACGACAGTTTCCCCAGTACTTGGAGGAATCATCATACCTAGATCCGTTCCAGTCGGGTTTCAGGGCCGGGCACAGCACGGAAACGGCATTGGTCGCATTGGCTGATGATCTCTGGAGGGCTCGGGACAGGGGTTGTTCCTCTGTCCTGGTCCTATTAGACCTCTCAGCGGCTTTTGATACCATCGACCATGGTATCATGCTGCACTGGCTGGAAGAGTTAGGGATAGGGGGCACCGTTCTTCGTTGGTTCTCCTCCTTTCTCTCCAACCGGTCGCAGTTTGTATTGGCAGGGGGGCAGAGGTCGTCCTCGAGGCCTCTTACATATGGAGTGCCCCAGGGGTCGATTCTCTCGCCCCTTCTGTTCAACATCTATGTGAAGCCGCTGGGTGAGATCATCCGTGGCTTTGGGGTGAAGTACCATCAGTATGCCGATGATACACAGCTGTACATTTCCACCCCAGGCCACCCCAATGATGCCCTTGAAGTGATGTCCCGGTGCCTGGAAGCTGTGCGGATCTGGATGGGGAGAAACCGACTCAGGCTCAACCCTTCCAAGACGGAGTGGCTGTGGTTCCCAGCGTCTCGATATAGTCAGATGATTCCATCTCTGACTATCGGGGGCGAGTCTCTAGCCCCCGCCGAAAGGGCTCGCAATCTGGGTGTCCTCCTGGATCCACAGCTGTCCTTAGAGGACCATCTGACAGCTGTGACCAAGGCGGCCTTTTATCAGGTCCGCCTGATACGCCAGTTGCGGTCCTTCCTGGATCGGGATTCCCTGTGCACAGTCACCCATGCCCTAGTCACGTCGTGTCTGGACTACTGTAACGCTCTCTACATGGGGCTCCCCATGAAGAGCACCCGGAGGCTCCAACTGATCCAGAATGCAGCTGCGCAGGTGGTTTCGGGGGCTAATTGGCGCTCCCATATAACACCCCTCCTGCGCGAGCTGCACTGGCTTCCGGTGGTCTACCGGGTGCGCTTCAAGGTGCTTGTTACCACCTTTAAAGCGCTCCATGGCATTGGACCTAGGTATCTCCGAGACCGCCTGCTGCCACAAACTACCTCCCATCGACCAGTGCGCTCCCACAGAGAGGGCCTCCTCGGGGTGCCATCAACCAAGCAATGTAGGCTGGTGACACCCAGGGGGAGGGCCTTCTCTGTGGGAGCACCCACCCTCTGGAATCAGCTCCCCCCAGACTTAAGAACCAT
This sequence comes from Diadophis punctatus similis, assembly GCA_023053685.1. Taxonomy (NCBI): domain Eukaryota; kingdom Metazoa; phylum Chordata; class Lepidosauria; order Squamata; family Dipsadidae; genus Diadophis; species Diadophis punctatus. The sequence continues at coordinate 12,186,293 of JALIGW010000010.1, read as the reverse complement.
TCACGACCTGTCCACCTTCCGCCGTGCCCTCAAGACGTATTATTTTTATCAAGCCGGGCTGGCGTGAAAAAGTTTTTGGGGTTTTTAAAATTTTAAGATTTTACCAAATTTTAATTGTATTAAATCACGGCCACACTGAATATTTTATTTTAATTGTATATATATATTTTAATGTTTATATTGTGTTTTTTACTTGGCTGTTCACCGCCCTGAGTCCCCTGGAGAAGGGCGGTATATAAATCTAATTAAACTAAACTAAACTAAACTATTAATGTCCCATCTACTTGCTCAAAGCGTATGGGGTGCGCAAGGGGCATTGTGCTTATTCCTAGCTTCTGGACTGTGGGAAGGCTGATTAGACATCTGGTGCACCTGGTGTCTACGATGTCCTCTATGTTCTCTTGGGCTCCCGTTCTGGGCACCACTATCCAGGATTTTACAGCAAAGGGACAGATGGCTTCACTTACCATCGGGTCCTCCTCACTGCTGTTGTTGGCGGTGCCTGGAGGGGCCTTTGGAGCCAGAGTTTCCTCCCCTTCGGCAGAGGGGGGGAACCTCGATGGCTTGCCGGCGAGCCTTCATTTGTCCATTGGCTTGCGCAGGGTCCTCTTCCCCTTTGGACCGGCTGGAGTTCACACCTGGGGGACGGGGGGCGGTGCCAAGCACTCTGGTGTCCGGTGACCCTGTTGGCAGCATCTGAAGCATTTAATGGCTGCAGTCGGTGTCGGTCTTGAATTGTCAGGCAGCTTTGCGCCGATTCGGCGTCCCAGGGCTCGTTTAGGTTTCTTCTCTGGTGTGGGTTTTCAGTGCGGGAGGATCTCGAGGTCCATGGCCACTGCCATCTAGTACCACTCCTGTATGCGGTCGGGGACTCCTCAGAAGGCACAAGCTTGCCAAAGGTCTTGGTCCAGAGCCTCTTTGAAGTGGTGGATGAAGAGGCGTTCTGGCCAGTCTCTAAGCTTTCCTGCCATTCTCCGGCATTCCCACACAAGCTCCTTTGCGGGCCTGCCTCTCTGCTTTAGGTCTTTGATTTCGGCTTCCGCTTCTTGCCCCTGGGCTGGGTCCTCGAACTGAGTCCTTAGTAGCTGTGGGAACTCATCGGTGTCTTCCAGCTCAGGAGCCCCCTCGTCGTGCAACTGGGCTATCCACTCAGCTGCTTCCCCTTCCATGTTATCGGAGATGGCCAAAATAATCTCCTGATGGGACTGGTACTGACCCCCGTAGCGGTCGAGGTGGGACCAGATCCAGTTCAGGAAATACGCCAGTTTTCCAGGGGTCCCATCAAAAGTGGCTCTGAAGAGTGTGAGGGGGGGGCAGCGGGCGTAGCAGGGGGCGATGCTGGAGCCGGCTGGGACACTGCTGGTGTCCATTGGCATTGAATCCACCCCTGGCCGAGGTAGAAGGGACAACCAGGGGGGATCTGGTCCACAGGAGGCAGCTGGAGGGGTGGCTGGCGAGGAGGGCTACCTGGTCTCGGCAGACCTACGGCCCCTCTCTGTATTCCCGGGCTGGATTGTGCCAAAGGCCCCACCTGCGGGCTGGCGGCTGCTCCCGGCTGATCTGTAATTCTAGTAGACAGGGCCCGGTGGAGAAGGCCAAAGCGCGATTTGCTTTGCGCCAAGTGGAAAGAGGTGGAAGCCCTGCTCTGGCCTGTCACGTTCCCTTGGCCGGGGAAGGTGAACATCAGTTGGGCTAGCACCCAGCTGGGTTGGCCACTTGGAAGGAACTGAGCCACGCTGCCGATGTTAAGCTGGCCAAATCTCTCAGGGAGGCCGGCTAGGGATTGGCTTCTCGAGGGTGGTGAGAGGTTCCACTCCTTGGACTCGCTGAGCTCCATAGGCCTCGCAGCCCTCTACTTGAAAACTGTGGTGCATTCTGCTTGGGCCGATTCAATCTGGGGCTCTTGGAACACTGCTTGCCACCTTGGCTTGATACGGCTCCTGGTACATCTGGCTCCTCGCCAACTCTTGGGGTGCCAGGAATCCCATGCTGTCACCCCAGTGGAGACCTTCCTGAGCCAGCTGCCAGGACACTTGTTCCTTGGGACGGGCGCCCTGCCGGAGCTGGCCTCCACCACCACTGCCTCCGCCACTGCAGCGACTGAGGGGAAGCAGATGCTCCCGCAAATGCTCCCGGAGTTGTCTCCGGTCGTGCCCCACCCCTAGTGACTACAGTCCCGCCAGTCTCTGAGTGCTTCTCCTCCTTCTCCAACATTTATTTTTATTTATTTATTTATTTATTTATTTATTTATTTATTTATTTATTTATTTATTTATTTATTTATGATTCTTATATGCCGCCCTACTCCCTGGGGACTCAGGGCGGCGTACAACATTTGAAGAACCGCTAAACAATACAATTTAAAACAATTTAAAATACATTTAAAAGGCATACAAAATCTTACATACATAGGGGAGACCAAGATGAATTTGTCTCAAAACCCCTCCTGCCGGAAGAGCCATGTCTTCACGGCTTTTCGGAAGGCCAGCAAGGTGGGGACAATTTGTATCTCTGGGGGGAGTTGGTTCCAGAGAGCAGGGGCCCCCACAGAGAAGGCCCTCCACCTAGGCCCCGCCAGCTGACATTGTTTGGTTGACGGGACCTGGAGGAGACCCACTCTGTGGGACCTCAAAGGGAAGTATGAGGTAGAATGTGGTCCCGGAGGTAACCTGGTCCTAAGCCATGTAGGGATTTAACGATGATGATCAACACCTTGAATTGTACCCGGAGACCAATGGGCAGCCAATGCAACTGGCGGAGTATAGGTGTTACGTGGGTGTATCTTGAAACACCCACCACAGCACGCGCAGCCTCATTTTGCACCAGTTGAAGTCTCTGAATACTCTTCAAGGGTAGCCCCATGTAGAACGCATTACAGTAGTCCAATCGGGAGGTTACAGGGGCATGAGTGACCGTGAGTAGAGCCTCCTTCTCCAAATATGGTCGCAATTGGTGCACCAGGCGAATCTGTGCAACAGCCCCCCTAGCCACAGCTGCAAGGTGCTGATTTAATTTTAGCTGTGGATCTAGGAGGACTGCCAAATTGCGAACCCGTTCCGAGGGAGTTAATTTTTCTCCCTCAAGAACCAAGGAGGGACAGTCGACATGGTCATTAGGAGGCAATATCCAGAGCCACTCAGTCTTGTCGGGGTTGAGTTGAGTCTGTTTCTCCCCATCCAGGTCCTAACATCGTCCAGGCATTGGCACATTACATCGACTGCCTCCCTGAATTGAGACGGGGTGGTGATGTACAGCTGGGTATCATCAACGTACTGTTGAAAACTCACCCCGTGTCTATGGATGATCTCCCCCAGCGGTTTCATGTAAATGTTAAACAGGATGGGTGAGAGGACTGAACCCTGAGGCACCCCGCAAGTCAGGGGCCTAGGAGACGACCTCTGTCCTCCTGCTAACACCGACTGCATCCTGTCGGCGAGATAAGAGGAGAACCACCGTAAAACGGTGCCTCCCACTCCCAACTCGCCGAGACGATGCAGAAGGATACCATGGTCGATGGTATCAAAAGCCTCTGAGAGGTCAAGTAACACCAGGACGGAGGAATTACCCCCATCCCGGGCTCGCCAGAGATCATCCATCAGGGCGACCAAGGCAGTTTCTGTACTATAGCCACGCCTGAAACCCGACTGATAGGAATCTAGATGATCAGTTTCCTCCAATAGCCGAAGAAGCTGAAAAGCTACCACCTTCTCCACAACTTTACCTAGAAAAGGTAAGTTGGAGAGCGGACGAAAGTTCTTCAAGTCCACTGGATCCAGGGAAGGCTTCTTGAGCAGGGGTCTCACCACCACAACCTTTAAAGGCTGCGGTATGGATCCCTCCCTAAAAGAAGCGTTGATCACCACCTGGATCCAGCTGCGTGCCACCTCTCTGCTGGCCGAAACCAGCCAGGAGGGGCATGGGTCCAATAAACAGGTGGAAGAGCTCATCGCACCCACGGCCTTGTCCACGTCATCAGGAGAAACAGGCTCAAACTCCTCCCACAACTCTGGACTAAGACTTGCCCCTGTCAACTCAATGAACTCTGTCCAGCCGGAGTCCAGATTCGACCGAATCTGAGCGACTTTATCCGTCAGAAACTGCGCGAATTCCTCAGCTCTACCTTGCAAGTGTTCCTCGCTCCCCCCTTTGCGAGGAGGGCGCGAGTCACCCTAAACAAGGCGGCTGGGCGAGAATCTGTGGATGCAATGAGAGCGGAAAAACGAGATCGTTTTGCCGCCCCTATCGCCACTAGATAAGACTTAATAAAAGTTCTTAGAAGTGTACGGTCGAATTCGGTTTTACTGGCTCTCCAGCGTCGCTCCCGACGTCTCTTGTGGCGTTTCATCTCCCGGAGCTCCTTGGTAAACCAGGGAGCTTTCCGGGATCCACTGCCACGGAGAGGTCGCAAAGGCGCAATCCGATCTAATGCCCCGATGCTGTGGTGTTCCAGGCAGCCACCAGGGACTCAGACGAATTGTGTTCCCTGAATCTTTGTGCATCCCGATTGCCCGGGAATGCGGGCAGAGCTCAGGACTTCGGACAGTGGCCCCCCTGGTGTGGGGAGCTGCTTGGGTGATTTTAAAGGGTGAGTCGGGTTAGTGTCAGGGTTCCAGATAACGAGCCCAACAGAATCAAAACAGAATAGATTTATTAGGCACGTCATATTGGCACATCTGGGGAAACCTGACTCTCAACTCTCCTCGGGTTCGACTTCCTTCGCTGTAGCAGCCCTGAAGTGCCAAAGGGGAAAATGGCTCCAGGGCTGACAAGAGGACTACCTGTTGACAGACAGACAAGGTAGAAGTGTTCCTCCATTAATGGCTCCAGGGCTGACAAGAGGACTACTGGCAGAATTGGAATACCAATTCCAGATTTTTTAGGTGTTGTTCTTAGGTTGAAAAGATGCTCATGCTATTTACATAGCATTAACAGTCTTTGGATGTTGCTGGATCAATCTTCGGTTTAAATGTAAGCAGCCTGTGATGAATTTGGAAGGCTGATGTCTTGCCATTTCCTGCAAGGACATCTGACAGTAGCTGTAGGTTGAGTCTGGCATGAAAGTGTTCCCGATTCATCCTAGCTGCTTCAGCAGGTCATCAGAACAACGTTTTTCAGTTTTCTTATTATGTCCACATAAAATGTATTTCCTTCCCAGGCTTATGCCCTCTTGTGGATCAATCTATCCATTCTGCTTACATCTCATTCTCTTTTTCAGCTATTTTAAATTTGTTATTAGACTGCTGCTTCAACACACTGATTTACATTCCTCTGTAAGTATATTATGAATGGTCAAATTAGTCTATCCAGGCTGAAGACCAATACTGATTTCCTGGTTTGAACATGTCTCCCTGACATGTGCATAATATCATGCCTTTTATTCAATTGGGATATTTCTCAGATTTTGCTGTACCAGGAATCGAGGCTGGATGTTTTGTCATTTTTCTAAAATGACAAATATTGATGCCTGGAAGATTTTCTTCTTCCTCATACTGATTAGAAATCAATTCCAGATATCCATATTTGAAGGGAAAATCCCAGACAAGGATATTGCACAACTTTGTATGCAAACAAAAACTGTGGCAAGTTCATTTGTTGTCATATTCTTGAATAGAAGTTTTATCTTCATGCTCTGCTCTACTGACACTTTATACTAAGAATTTAATAACCAAGTTTTAACCATTTAGAATGCATTTAGCCCCCAATATGCTTAGGAGAGTGACATTTTTAGTTTGGTTTATTTTTTATCAATCTGGGAACTGAATAGTACATAAATATTGCAATGTGATCTTCATACATTCCTTGCTATTCTCCATTCTCTTAACAGTTGTCACATTATTTGACATTCAGTCACATCCTGGTCATATCCAGTCCAGTAAAAAATTGTCTTGCCTAAGCTTAACGTACATTTACAAAACCTCCTAGACCCAACTAGCTGTTTCTGAAGTAGGCATCCTTTTTTTTTGTCCTTGGAGGAGATTTTCCTGACACAGTAATACTTTTCTTTTAGTTGATTGTATCAGGCCCCTCAAAGCTGAACAAGGTCAAGGAAGCATAGATATCATAAGGTATTCTTAATGCTAGCCTTGGAATACAAAGTTTTGGAAACTGTAAAATGAATTGCCGACCCTCATTTATAGTGAGTCCTTTAAAATGAAGTCTCACTTCCCACCTGAGCTGAATTGCCATTTTTAAGATAAACTGTCAAAAGACTTGCCTTGTAACGATTGTTTATGTCTGTTCTCCCTCCATTACATTCCCAATCTCTCACAAGGAAGTTGGTTCCACCTCCCCATAGATGTTGGATAGTCTCCTCTTGCTTTCTCTTGAATTCCTCTGTGTTATTTCTAAGGACTGCTCCCAGCATCTCCTAGGCACTCTTCTTTCCTAACTTTTGAGGTAGTTGGGGGAAGTGGGAATGTTAATCTTTTTCTTCCTGAAGGGCTTGTCATTCCAATTTGCTGGTTTACTTGACACCCTGACCTGAAACTCTCTTACTCTGGCAGCATCTCATATAGATGTGTCTCTGGTTTTCATGAGAACCTCAGAATAATGAATATGTTTATGAATGTGTTAATGTAGTCATCAGTTGAGCTCAGTCTGAAAAATATTTTACTTTCAAAAACTATACTCAACAAGGAGGGTTATTTTCTGGAACTACTACTTTGGTTTTCAGTATTACTGTCTATGCTATTTCTATGTACTTCCTTTAGAACTGTTAAGATCATATTTCCTTAAAGAAGCTTCATATTTATTCAATTTAATTTCAGAGCCATCTGATTCCATGGTGTCTTACAGTTAAAAAAGAAGGAAGTAATCTTACAGTTAAAAAAGAAGGAAGTAATGTATTAGAAAAAATGATAGCTGATTGAAATGCTAATTCAAAAACAGTAAACAAAAAGTGTGGACTGTTTAGACTTTCTATATCCATTGTACCTTATTCTAAAGTCTGGGAGAACAACTAAGCTTTAATGGTTTTCTGAATGCCAGTATGATAAGAGCTTACCGTATTTTTCGGAGTATAAGATGCACCGGAGTATAAGACGCACCTTAGTTTTGGGGGAGGAAAACAAGGAAAAAAGGCCTCTGCCTCCAAGCAATTTGCCAAACAGCAAACAGCACAGATGATATACACTGTTTGCTGTGTATTTCTGTGCATGTGTGCCTGACCCATAGAAATAGCAAAGAATTGGAGAAATGTACATTATGCCAGAAAGTTTTCTTAAATGTAGTCACACTAACTCCTCCCAATTATTTAAATAGATCTACTCCAAGGTAAGTCAGGATTTAACTCTGTTAGGTCTCTGTCCATAACGATTGTGTAGACCAGGGGTAGGCAAAGTTGGCTCTTCTATGACTCGTGGACTTCAACTCCCAGATTTTCTGAGCCAATCATGCTAGCTCAGGAATTCTGGGAGTTGAAGTCCATGAGTCATAGAAGAGCCAACTTTGCCTACCCCTGGTGTAGACAATATATGTCTAGCTATTAAAAGAGCTATGTCTGTTTAGCTGAGGTGTTGCAGACTGCCACAAGAGGGAGCTAGAGTTCACAGCTTATTTCTCTGGGAGTCCCTCTCTGTTTGTCTTTGTCTCTGCTACTCTGTGTTCTCTGCTACTCACTAGAGCAAGACATTGTGTATGTATGCTCTACATTTCTCTCTGTGTTGTAGTTATGTATTATAGCTAAAATGTATTTATACTTGATAATATTTGGATTGTTATTATGACTATTAAGTGTATGACTTTGGACTGTTTATAGGAAAATGCTATTTCTTAAAGTAAACTTTAACTCAAGTTAGTGTATCTGTGTGTGGCTGAGTACTTATTTATTTATTTATTTATTTATTTATTTTGTTATTCTTATATGCCGCCCAACTCCCGAAGGACTCAGGGCGGCGTACAACAGGGAAAAATACAAGAATAATCAAAATACACATAATTAAAAAAATGAGTACAAATTTTTAAAAACAGTATTAAAACAACAACATCCATTCAACATCATATATACTTGGGGGGTGACCTCAGGTGGATTAAGCTGTCCCCCCTACCTGCAGGAAAAGCCATGTTTTAACGGCTTTTCGGAAGGCCAGCAGAGTGGGGATGGTCCGGGTCTCTGGGGTAGTTGGTTCCAGAGCACGGGGCCGGCCACAGAGAAGGCTCTCCCCCTAGGGCCCGCCAGCCGGCATTGCTTGGCCGACGGGACCTGGAGGAGGCCAACTCTGTGGGCCCTAACCGGTCGGAGGGAAGTATGAGGCAGAATGCGGTCCCGAAGATATCCTGGTCCTAAGCCATGAAGGGCTTTAAAGATGGTGATCAACACCTTGAATTGGACCCGGAGACCGATGGGCAACCAATGCAGCTGGCGGAGTATTGGTGTCACGTGGGTGTACCTTGGCACACCCACCACAGCACGCGCAGCCGCATTTTGCACCAGCTGAAGTCTCCGGATACTCTTCAAGGGTAGCCCCATGTAGAGCGCATTGCAGTAGTCCAAACGCGAGGTGACAAGGGCATGAGTGACCGTGAGTAGAGCCTCCTTCTCCAAGTATGGCCGCAACTTGTGCACCAGGCGGACCTGTGCAAAGGCCCCCCTAGCCACAGCAGAAAGATGGTGGTCCAATTTTAGCTGTGGATCTAGGAGGACCCCCAAGTTGCGGACCTGGTCTGAGGGAGTCAGTTTCGCACCCTCAAAGACCAAGGAGGGACAGTTGTCATGGTCCTTAGGGGGCAATATCCACAGCCACTCAGTCTTGTCGGGATTGAGTCTGAGTCTGTTCCTCCCCATCCAGATCTTAACGTCGTCCAGGCAACGGCACATTACATCAACTGCCTCCCTGAAGTCAGACGGGGTGGTGATGTACAGCTGGGTGTCGTCAGCGTACTGATGGAAACACACCCCATGTCTGCGAATGATCTCACCCAACGGTGAGATGTAGATATTAAACAGGATGGGCGAGAGAACCGACCCCTGAGGCACCCCACATGATAGGGGCCTAGGGGACGATCTCTGCCCTCCTGCCAACACCGACTGCATCCGATCGGCGAGATAACAGGAGAACCACCGTAAAACGGTGCCTCCCACTCCCAACTCGCCGAGCCGATGCAGAAGGATACCATGGTCGATGGTATCGAAAGCCGCTGAGAGGTCAAGTAGCACCAGGATGGAGGAGTTTCCTCCATCCCGGGCCCGCCAGAGATCATCCATCAGGGCGACCAAGGCAGTTTCTGTACTGTAGCCGCGCCTGAAGCCCGACTGGTAAGGATCTAGATGGTCTGTTTCATCCAGGAGCTGCAGAAGCTGAGTCACCACCACCTTCTCCACAACTTTCCCTAAGAAAGGTAAGTTGGAGACTGGACGATAGTTTTTCAAATCAGCTGGATCCAGGGAAGGCTTCTTCAGGAGGGGTCGCACCACCGCAGCTTTTAATGACTGCGGTATGGATCCCTCCCTCAAAGAAGCGGTGATCACCGCCTGGATCCAGCCGCGTGCCACCGACCTGCTGGCCGAGACCAGCCAGGAGGGGCATGGGTCCAATAAACAGGTGGAGGTACCCATAGCTCCCATAGCCCTGTCCACATCCTCGGGAGAAACAGGCCCAAACTCTTCCCATAATGATGGACTAGGACTTGCCCCCGTCAACTCTATGGACTCTGCCCTGCCAGAGTCCAAGTTTGACCGAATCTGAGCGACTTTATCCGACAGAAACTCAGCAAATTCCTCAGCTCTGCCTTGTAAGTGTTCCTCGCTTCCCCCTTTTCCAAGGAGGGAGTGACTCACCCTAAACAAGGCGGCTGGACGAGAATCTGCGGACGCAATAAGAGCGGAAAGATAGGATCGTCTTGCCGCCCTTATCGCCACTAAATAAGATCTGATGTAAATTCTTAATAGTGTTCGGTCAGATTCGGCCCTCTTGGTCCTCCAGCGGCGCTCCAGACATCTCTTTTGGCGTTTCATCTCCCGGAGCTCCTCAGTAAACCAGGGAGCTTTCCGGGATCCACTGCCACGGAGAGGTCGCTTAGGCGCAATTCAGTCTAGAGCCCCTGATGCTGCGGTGTTCCAAGCAGCCACCAGGGAGTCAGCCGAATTGTGTACCAGGGTTTCAGGTATTTCCCCAAGTTCCCTCTGGAATCCATCCGGCTCCATTAGGTGCCTGGGGCGGAACCACCTAGTCGGTCCCGCCTCCCTGCGGGGGAGGAATGGGGTTGTGAAATCCAACCTCAATAGGAAATGATCTGACCATGACAGTGGGGTGATGACTATATCCCTTATCTTCAGATCATCTCTCCACTGCCCCGAAAGAAACATTAGGTCAAGCGTGTGACCACCCTCATGAGTCGGACCCTGAATTACTTGGGTCAGGTCCATGGTTGTCATGGAATCCATGAACTCCTGAGCTATCCCAGAGGTTTCGCCAGCAGATGGCAAGTTGAAGTCCCCCAGCACCATAAGCCTGGGGAACTCAACCGCCAAGCCGGCTACTGCCTCGAGCAGCTCAGGCAGGGCCTTACTTACGCAGCTGGGAGGCAGGTACATTAAGAAAAGGCCCACCTGAACCCCTAAGTCCAACTTCAGAAGGAGCGTCTCACACCCAACAATCTCCGGGGCAGGGATCCTACGAGGATGCAGATTTCCACGCGTTATAATTGCCACTCCTCCCCCCCTTCCCTGGGGTCGAGAATGGTGCTGTACCGAGAAACCGGCTGGGCATATCTCGGAGAGGGCTACTCCCCCCTCCTGCCCTAGCCAGGTCTCGGTAACACATACCAGGTCTGCCCCCTCCTCTGTGATTAAATCACGTATCAGGGGGGCTTTGTTGATAATTGACCTGGCGTTAAGCAGCAGCATCCTGAGCCCAGGGCCCTGAGAACCCTACTTATTCACAACTGATCTCAATCTAAACGTTTCTGTATGCACAACCTTGGTAACACAAGGAATACTCTTAATACATTAACACTGGTTATGGGCCCAGAGAGATATTGAGAGTTAGTGTGAATATTCAGTTTCATACTCAGACAGCTAACTTGTGGTTTACTGTTAAATTAACAATGGCACAAGAACAGTCAATTAGCTTATCCCTGATAACCAGGTTAGATGGAACTAACTATGTTTCCTGGTCTATGAAGTGCAGCTTACTTTTGCGTAAAGAAGGATTATGGACTGTGGTTAATAATCCACCTGATATAACTGCTTGGGATCCAACAAATGATGAAGATAAGAAGAAAATAGCTGACTTTAACCGGGATAATGAAAAGGCTCTTAGTATTATTGGACTGACACTGAGTGATCGGCAGCTGGTCCATATTTGTGGTGAAGATTCTGCTGCCAAGTGTTGGAGTACCTTAAAGAGACTTTATGTTCGAGATAGTGTTGGTACACCTTACACGTAAACTGGCATAATAGGAAGACTGTTAGAAGAGTCTAGAAGAAGGCAAGATAGAAAACAACTGAGAGAGAAACAACCACAGGAAGAAAAACTGTCTTCAACTGCCTATATTGTTAGGAAATGTTATTCTTGTGGGGCTAAGAGTCATATAGCCAGATTCTGTAAAAAGGGTAAAAAGCAGAATGCTAGTAATATACAGAGAGCTTATAATGATGTTAGTGTAGCTATATCAAGTACAAATAAAACTGTAAGCCATGATATCTGGATAATAGACAGTGGAGCATCTCAGTGTATAACTAAAAGTAAAGAGAGATTTGTTAATATGACTAAAAGTAACCAGCATGTATCATTAGCAAATGGCTGGAAATTGAGAGTATCTGGAGAAGGTAATGCATATTGTTCATGTATTAATGAAAGTTTACCAATGTTATATGTACCTAACCTCATATATAACTTACTATCTGTGTGAGAATTGGTAAAAGCAGGGTTTGTGGTAACTTTTCAGGGAGATAAATGTTTAATTGAAAAACAAGGTAAAAGAGTTACTGCAAGATTGCATGATGGCTTATACATTATCCATGATAATCCATTAAATAAGGCTAATTCAGTTTATGAAAATAAAAAGCCTCATGATGAATGTATTCATTTGCTCCATAGATGTATGGGACATTTGAATTTCAAAATTTTAAAGAAAACTGTTGAGTTATCTAATGGTATAAAATTAAAACCTTGTGCAAGATATTTAAATTGTAATGCTTGCAATCAGGAAAAGAGCAAGGTAATTCCTGCAAACAGGTTAAATGGATTTAAAACTAAGGAACCATTAGAGGTTGTATTTGCTGATCTCATTGGCCCTAAGAAACCCAGTTTAGGTGGAGCCTGTTATATATTGAGCATAGTTGATCATTTTTCTAGATATGGTTTCTGTTATCTGATGAAAACAAAAACAGAAACATATCAGCATTTTGTAAACTGGTTAAGGTTTGTTGAACGAAAACTGAATAAGAAACTGGTTAGTTTAGTAACAGATAACGGTACTGAGTTTACCAATAAGAGATTTGAAGATATGCTAAAGAGAGCTGGTATTGAACATAAGCGTTCTGCTCCTTATCGGCCACAACATAATGCACATATTGAACGTAGAAGTCAGACATTACAGGCTATGTCTAGAACCATGATTTTAGATTCTGGTTTACCAGAGAGGCTCTGGGATGAAGCTATAATGTGTGCTAACCATGTTTTGAACAATGTAGTGAATGCAACAACTGGTGAATTGCCATTTACTCGTTGGTATGGTAGGAAACCAAATCTTAGTTATTTGCATACATTTGGTGCACCAGCATGGGTGCATATTCCCACACAAGTAAGGCGAAAGGGACAACATAGAGCACGGAAATTATGTTTTGTAGGGTATGAATCTAATCATAGATCATTTAGATTCTGGGAGCCAGGTACTACTAGAGTATATTGTAGTGCAAGTGCTAAATTCCTTGAGCATGTTGGATGGAGTAAACTGGAACAGGAATACAAGGAACAAGATAGTATTGTTGTTGAGGATCCATTGTTTACTGATGATTCTGATAAGAAAAGTACTGATGATAGGATAGTGAAAAAATCCTCAATAGAGGAATCATCTATGGAAGAACCATCTATGGATGATGTAGAAGATACTTCGATAGGGGAGGAAAAGGAAGAGGAAATTCCAACAACTTGTACTAAATTGCCTAGGAGGTCGACTAGGGAGAGACGTCCACCTGATAGATATCAGGCAAGTATTGTATGCCAGATTAATGTGGAACCGTCTAATTATAACGAAATTAAGCTGTATCCAACAAAGGAACAGGTAGCTTGGCAGGAAGCTATGAATAAGGAATTAAAATCTTTAAAGGATCTTGAGGTATATGAAGATGTCAAGTTACCACCAGGTGAGCGTGCAATAGGTTGCAGATGGGTGTATAAATTAAAGACTGGTGTGGATGGCACTGTTACCCATAAAGCAAGATTAGTTGCTCAGGGATTTGCTCAATCAGATAAGGATTATGATGAGGTATTTGCACCTAGTCTGAGAGCAAATACATTGAGAGGAGCATTAGTTTGGGCAGCTAAAAATAAATGCATAATTAATCATGTAGATGTCGAAACTGCATATCTACATGAACCTTTACAACATACCATTTATATGAGAAAGCCATTAGGTTTAAAAGATTATGGAAAAAATGATTATTGGAAATTAAAGAAAAGTCTTTATGGCTTAAAGCAATCAGGTTATGAATGGAATAAATGCATTGTAAAAGAATTAGTTTCCATGGATTTTAAAGCTGGTATAGCTGATCCTTGTTTATTTAGGAGAGAGAAAGATGGTTTGATTTCTCTGTTGCTATTATTTACAGATGATATAGCGATTATAACAAAGACTGAACAAGAAGCAAATGATATTGTTTCTGAATTACAAAGAAAGTTCAAGATTAGAAATTTAGGAGAAATTAAACATTATTTGGGTCTTGATATAATGAAGACAAATAGAGGATTCAAAATTTCGCAAGTTAAGAAGATTAGCCAATTGTTAAAAAGATATAACCTGGAGAATTGTAAAACTGCTAAGACACCAATGGATCAGGGATTTACAAATAGTGATAGTAAATGTCCTGTGTTTGATAAGGAGATATATCAGTCTCTAATTGGTAGTCTTTCATATTTGAGTAATTGGTCTAGACCAGATATATCTTACAGCGTAAATCAACTGGCTAGATATAATGCTGAACCAAATGAAAGGCATTGGCAAGCAGCTAAACGAATACTTAGATACCTAAAGCACACAATACATTATTCTTTATATTTAGAACCGAGAAATGAATTAGTGTTAACTGCATATGCTGATGCAAGTTTTGCTACTGATGCAATGACTCGCAAATCAACATCAGGTATAGTGGTAATGTTGGGTAATGCTTTAATAGGGTGGAAATCTATTAGGCAACAACATATTAGTTTATCCACTATGGAAGCAGAATTCTCGAGTTTATCATTAATGTGTACAGAATTGGTGTATTATAAACAATTGTTAAAGGATATAGGAATTACTGTACAGGAGCCATTTATTGTGTATGAAGACAATCAATCTGCCATTAGTATGGCTAATAGTTTAGCTGTGAAAACAAGGTCAAAACACACTGATTTGAGATATCTGAATGTTAGACAATGTGTTCAAAATAAAATGGTTAAGTTGGAATACTGCATGACTGAACAGAATATTGCAGATCATTTCACTAAAGCGCAAGGTGCAATTAAACACAAAGAGTGTTGTGAAAACTATGGTTTAAAGATGTAAGGTATTATATATTGACCTACCCAAAGGGGAGAATGTTAGGTCTCTGTCCATAACGATTGTGTAGACAATATATGTCTAGCTATTAAAAGAGCTATGTCTGTTTAGCTGAGGTGTTGCAGACTGCCACAAGAGGGAGCTAGAGTTCACAGCTTATTTCTCTGGGAGTCCAGAGAAATGTATTTGTACACTCAAGTTAGTGTATCTGTGTGTGGCTGAGTACTTATTCACAACTGATCTCAATCTAAACATTTATTTATGCACAACCTTGGTAACACAAGGAATACTCTGCTAATACATTAACAAACTCTAATACTAAACAGGACACTGTTACATTTCAGACTATACTTGTACAGAGCTGTTAAAATTAATTAAAATTTCTGGAAGTATACATTGTTCTCTATTATTTAAAAGAAGATACAATAGCACTGGACCTCTTCAGAGCAAGCATTTATTTTAAAAAGCTTCTTTATTTTGGTAAGTTGTCTAGATTTACAGGGGTCTCCAACCTTGGCAGCTTTAAGACTTGTGGACTTCAACTCCCAGAATTCCACAGCCAGCAAAGCTAACAAAGCTGGCTGTGGAATTCTGGGAGTTGAAGTCCACAAGTCTTAAAATTGCCAAGGTTGGAGACCCCTGGCTCTAGAACAGTGGTTCCCAAAGTGGGCGGTACCGCCCCCCAGGGGGCGGTGGGAACCCTTAGGGGGGCGGTGAGAGGGGACATGGGGGCTGTAGGTGGTTCACCATGCTTTTGCATTTGAAGCTCCCTCGCGTTCCTTGTTCTTGTGTGCAGGGCAGCCCATTCTGAAAGAAAACGCGAGACGTTTTCTTTCAGAATGGGCTGCCCTGCACCCAAGAGCGTGGAATGTGATGGATACTGCTAGATACTGAGCGCGGCACAGCGACGAGGGAAGCCAACCGCTTCTGGCTTTACCACAGGTGATCAGCAAGTGCCACCAATGGTGTCTCCTTATTGCAGGGATGTCAAACTGGCGACCCGCGGCTGGATGTGTCATGTGCAGGCCACGCCTACCCCAGCTCTGTGAATGGGAAAAACGTCACGTGACAGCAACGTGATGCGGCGAGTTTGACACCCATGCTTTAATTAAATCCAGCTGAAAGTGCCAAGGAATCTCTTTCCTCCAGGGTTCTTTGGATTTGAAGAATTATAAAGAACCTTCTTTATAATCTTTCCCAGAAAAAAAATATTAGAGACTGGATGAAAATTGGGCCCAATAGTGTGTTCTTGAGGAGAGGGCACACCACAACCCTCTTCAAAGCTAAGGAGGCTATTCCCTCCCTCAAAAAAATGGACCCAGCAAAGGTCACTTCCCAGGTGGTCCTGAATATCCAGGAGGGTCCTGCAGGTAATAAACAGGTCTCCAAAGTGACCGTCTATTTTCTTAGCAGTCACGGAATTCAACATGATCCAGATAACCCAAGGGTATCAAACTCAAGGCCCATGGGCCAGATCTGGCTCGCGGGGTGCTTAAATCCGACCCATGGGACTGGCCTGGAAATATCAAAGGACCAGCCCGCGGTGCCTCTGGTGGCTAAAATGGGCCATGTGCAGCCCCCTGCACCTCGTTTTCACCCTCCATGGCCACCTGCAGCACTCTGCCGGCCCAAAAACGGCCCAAAAACTGCCGGCAGAGTGCTGCAGGAGGCCATGGAGAGTAAAAACGAGCCAAAGGGGGGGCCACGCGCAGAGCCCCGTGTCCTGTTTTGGCCAGCAGGATGCTGCAGGAGGCATCCGTCCCGCCCCCCCCCCCGCCCCGCAGAGGAGAAGTACAATGCTGATCTGGCCCTCGAAGAAATCCAGTTTGACACCCCTGAGATAACCCTACAGAACCTTGCCTTAGGCACCTCAAATTGGACTTGCCCAGTTGGAATGTGACTCTGAGCAAACCTAAGTAACTTCAAATATAACTATATACACTACAGTGGATTAATGCAATTTCACCTTGCCTTTTCTTACTTAGATGTTTTAATATTTTAACTATAATTTGGATGAAATAGCTGGTATTTCTTTTCCTTGTAGAATATATCAATGTGCATACAATATATTTTGCAAACAAATAGTATTCCTATAATGTGTTTTCACATATGTCTTGTGATTTGTTTTATTCATATTGATTGAAGATTCTATTAAAATATGTTTAGAATCCTGTTTTCTGTGGTAGTCAAAGAATCAGTGGGAAGACAAGAAAATTGTATTGAAATAAATTGTATCTCTGTGTTTTGTGTTTCAGCATAGATTATTTCTGCCAAAATAACAGCTGTCATTTTTGTCCTTTTATATTAGTGTAGCTTATTTTGCTTTTACTACAGAAACTTACTTCCTTCCTTCCTTCCTTCCTTCCTTCCTTCCTTCCTTCCTTCCTTCCTTCCTTCCTTCCTTCCTTCCTTCCTTCCTCCCTCCCTCCCTCCCTCCCTCCCTCCCTCCCTTTGTTAATTATTTCTCTATATCCAGAATTTTCCCCCCTCAGGAATGTTAACAATACCAGTATCTTATTGTTTAGATTAGTAATGCGGGGTGATGACCCTGCTCCACTGCAGGGTTAAAGCATTTGGACTTTAACATTCAGTGACTTTGAAACTTGAATTCTACTTAGAATTTCATGTCATGTGCATCACAGGAGAAAGGATGGGAAAAATGTATAAGCTGAGCCTATAGGACTTCCTGTGGTGCTTATTAATCCTTTATGGATCATTTGAAATGTTTCTAGCTTATTTAAGCTTTGCTGCTTGTATCAGATTGTTCCTGCAAAAAGAAAAAGTGATCATGCTTTGAATTTTTAAAAATGATCTCACTTGCAAGGAAAAGCACTTTTATGCTCCATTAGAGTTGAATTTGCCAAACTCTTACATCGCATTATCACAAGCTTTACTAGATAGATAAATGTGTTTTTCAAAGACTGAGTTGAACTTTACCAAACAATATATTAAGATTTTGCTGCTTGTAATTTTTTTTTGCTTGGAATGACTCTTTGAAGTAAACTGAAGTTTGAAATAACTTATATTCTTAAAAAATGTGTATCTCAAGTAATGAATTATAACTTGATGAATTTTAATTTATTAGAAGATCACTTATTAATGACATTCTTTTTTTTACAAAATTTATATCTAGTGTTTTTATAAGGCAATGAATTGATTTTGTAAAGAAATTATGAGTTCTAATACTTTAGTGTTTAGTGTGAAAACTGGGCATTCTACTTACATTATTTTACATCTTTATCTTTAAAGTTAATGTTTTCTCATTGCATTTTATTTATATCTCATTGCCATGAAATTTGCAATCAGGAGCGTCTACTATTATCTGGTATGTGAATGACTGCCAAACTAAATAAGGACTGGATTTAATGTTAGTAAATTATATCAGTGGTTGTGTTTTACCTATAGTCTATATCAGTGATGGCGAACCTATGGCACGGGTGCCACAGGTGGCACGCGGAGCCATATCTGCCGGCACGCGAGCTGTTGCCCTAACTCTGCTCCAGTGCGCATGTGTGCACCGGCCAGCTGATTTTTGGCTTTTACGGAGGCTCTGGGAGGGCATTTTCGGCCTCCGGAGGGCCTCCGGGGGGCAGGGGGAGCCATTTTCGCCCTCCCCACGCTACAAGAAAACCTCTGGAGCCTGGGGAGGGCGAAAAATGGGCCTACTGGGCCTACCCGAAGTCAGGAAACGGGGGAGCGGGGGGATCGTGCACGCATGCACAGGGGTGGGGCAGCACGGGGGGATCCCACGCGCATGCGCAGGGGGACAGGGGGGCATTGAATTATGGGTGTGGGCACTCGCACGTACGCAATAGCGTGCACGCATGTGCTTTTGGCACCCGAGGAAAAAAAAGGTTCGCCATCACTGGTCTATATCTTACAGTTTGCATGTAACTAGCATGCAACATTTTCTTCTTGATTTTCTTTTTGTTGCCTCTAATGGGGCTCGGAATGCCAGTTAATCATTCATCACTTCCTACTTGAATAAGTTTCTCTAAAAATAGTTAAGGCAAGAGATCATACATAATACAACCATACTGCTTTCCCAGTGTACATTTTTTATTGAATAAACTATATTGTATGGTGGATTAGATTCATTTACCATTGTAAGTGGGTTTATCCACCTTGCTGCTGATCATCTCTTTCCTTTCACCTTTCCCAACATTGGAGCCTTCTCCAGAGATCTTTGCATAATGTGTTCAGAATAGGATACTTTGAGTCTTGTCATGTATGCCTTGAGTGAGAATTCTGGCTTCCTTTGTTCTATGATCCATTTGTTTTCTTGGCTGTCCATGATATTCCAAGGAGCCTCTTTCCAAAAGTTCAAAAGGGTCAAATAGTCTTTGGAAGTGCTTGGAATGTAAGATTGACCTCTTCAAATCTGTTGGCCACCATTAGAATAGAATAGAATAACAGAGTTGGAAGGGACCTTGGAGGTCTTCTAGTCCAACCCCCTGCTTAGGCAGGAAACCCTACACCACTTCAGACAAATGGTTATCCAATCTCTTCTTAAAAACTTCCAGTGTTGGAGCATTCACAACTTCTGGAGGCAAGCTGTTCCACTGATTAATTGTTCTAACTGTTAGGAAATTTCTGCTTAGTTCTAAGTTGCTTCTCTCCTTGATTGGTTTCCACCCATTGCTTCTTGTCCTGCCCTCAGGTGCTTTGGAGAATAGTTTGACTCCCTCTTCTTTGTGGCAACCCCTGAGATATTGGAACACTGCTATCATGTCTCCCCTAGTCCTTCTTTTCATAAAACTAGACATACAGTACCTAGTTCCTGCAACCATTCTTCATATGTTTTAGCCTCCAGTTCCCTAATCATCTTTGTTGCTCTTCTCTGTACTCTTTCTAGAGTCTCAACATCCTTTTTGCATCGTGGCAACCAAAACTGAATGCAGTATTCCAAGTGTGGCCTTACCAAGGCATTATAAAGTGGTATTAACACTTCATGTGATCTTGATTCTATCCCTCTGTTGATGCAGCCTAGAACTGTGTTGCTTTTTTGGCAGCTGCTGCACTCTGCTGACTCATATTTAAATGGTTGTCCACTAGGACTCAAAGGTCCCTCTCACAGTTACTACTGTTGAGCAATTATTCTCCATATTTGTGATATAGCTTGATTAGGAACTTTACTGATTCTTCCTGTTGCTTGCCAAATTTCTGTCAATATTCTGTCACTTCCTGTAGTCTTTTGACCTGGAATTGACTGGAGTCCTGATCTAACTTTATCTTTTAGTGCTAGAAGTTATTGTAAAAAGGTAATGTCTTCTAAGGGATCTGAGAAGCTGGCATATTTACTGTCCAGTATCTCAGTATACTCTTTGTAGTTTTGTTTGTTGTTATTCAAATTGGTTACTATTTGTTCCTTTTTTACATTCATCCTTAAAATCTTTGTTAAGTTCATTTCACAGTTTCTCTGGTTTTCTATCAATGAGGTCCAGGACTTTAAAGTGATCCCTCTTTAATATGTTGGGTATATAGCAATATCAATGCCACTTAGATTTATATAATGCTTGATAGTGCTTTACAGTCCTCTTTAACTGGTTTACAGAGTCAGCACATTGCCCCCAACAATCTGGTTCCTCATTTTACTGACCTTGGAAGACTGAGTCAACCTTGAGCCGCTCAGAATCGAACTCCTGGAGTTAGCAGTGAGTTAGCCTGCAGTACTGCAATCTAACCACTGCGCCACCACGACCCTTGGTATGCTCTTGATATGCTCCAGATTAAGAGTTCCTCTTTGAGGGAGATGGCCAGTTCAAAAATGTGAAAAATAAATAATTTTGTGGAAGTTGGTTAGCTTTATTCTTTTTTAACTTAAATTGGTAAATGCATGTGAGTAGTTTGATGATATAATTAGATTCCTCCACTTCCTTTTAGCAATAATATAATCAATTTGATTTCTATTTATTTATTTATTTATTTATTTATTTATTATTTGCATTTCTATGCCACTCAACTCCGCAGGGACTCTGAGCGGCTCACAACAAATACAAATATCATCAATATAAAAAATAACAAAAGCCAAATTTTAAAAACATAACAATTTTAAAAAACATTCAATCACACAACCATTACATGGGCCAACCTCGTTAGTTCTTCCCCACTGTCATTGGTCCCAGGCCTGCCAAAAAAGCCAGGTCTTCACGGCTTTCCTAAAGGCCAATAAGGTGGGGACAGTACGGATCTCGCAGGGTAGCTGATTCCAGAGAGCTGGGGCAGCCACAGAGAAGGCCCTCGCCCGCGGGCTCAGCTGGCATTGCTTAGCTGACGGAACCCGAAGCAGACCAACCCTGTGGGATCTAACCGGTCACTGGAAGGTATGTGGTAGTCGACGGTCCCGAAGATACTCTGGCCCAGAACCATATAGGGCTTTAAGGGTAATCACCAACACCTTGAATTGCGTCCGGAGACCGATGGGTAACCAATGCAGCTTGCGCAAGATGGACGTAGTGTGGGTGTATCTAGGCACACCCACAACCGCACGCGCAGCTGCATTTTGAACCAACTGAAGTCTCCGAACACTCTTCAAGGGTAGCCCCATGTAGAGCGCATTGCAATAATGAAGCCGTGAAGTGACAAGGGCATGAGTGACCGTGAGAAGTGCCTCCCGATCCAAGTAGGGTCACAATTGGTGCACAAGACGAACCTGTGCAAAGGTCCCCCTAGCCACAGCTGTCAGATGTTGGTCCAATTTAAGCTGTGGATCTAGGAGAACACCCAAATTGCGAACCCGTTCTGAGGGGATTTGTTTCTCTCCCCCCAGAACCAAGGAGGGACAGTCGACAAAGTCCTTAGGAGGCAGTATCCATAGCCACTCAGTCTTGTCCGGGTTAAGTTTGAACCTGTTGACTCCCATCCAGACCCTCACATCGTCCAGACACCGGCACATCACATCCACTGCCTCACTGAATTGACACGGGGTGGAAATGTAAAGCTGGGTATCGTCAGCATATTGCTGAAACCTCACCCCGTGTCTTCGGATGATCTCACCCAGTGGTTTCATGTAGATGTTAAATAGTAGGGGAGAGAGGACCGAGCCCTGAGGCACCCCGCAAACGAGAGGCCTAGGGGTTGACCTCTGCCCTCCAGCCAACACCGACTGCAACCGATCAGAGAGATAAGAGGAGAACCACCATAGTACGGTGCCTCCCACTCCCAACTCTCTTAATTGGCGCAGAAGGATACCATGGTCAGTGGTATCGAAAGCAGCTAAGAGGTCAAGTACCACCAAGATAGAGGAATAACCCCTATCTCGGGCTCGCCAGAGATCATCCATCAGAGTGACCAAGGCAGTTTCCGTGTTGTAGCCAGGTCTGAAACCTGATTGAAAAGGGTCTAGATAATCTGTTTCATCCAACAGCTGTAGGAGCTGGAGTGCCACCACTTTCTCAACAACCTTACCCACAAAGGGTCAGTTGGAGACTGGACGGAAGTTTTTTAAATCTGTTGGATCCAGGGAAGGCTTCTTGAGGAGGGGCCTCACAACCCCAACTTTTAACGGTTGCAGAACGGACCCCTCCCCCAAGGAGGCATTGACTATCACCTGGATCCAACCTCGTGTCACCTCCCTACTGGAAGAAACCAGCCAGGATGGGCATGGGTCCAACAAACAAGTGGAGGAACTCATCGCTCCTATGGCCTTGTCCTCAGGAGTCGCGGGTTCAAACTCGTCCCATAAAATGGGACTGACTTGTCCCTGTCATCTTGGCTTGAATTGCCCAATCAGAGTTCAGGTCCGTCCGAATCTGAGCGACTTTATCCACTAGAAACTGTACAAATTCCTCAGCTCTGCCCCATAAGGGCTCCTCCGTTCCCTCCACATTAAGGAGGGAACGAGTCACCCTAAAAAGAGCAGCTGGGTGAGACTCAGTGGATGCAATAAGTGTGGAAAAATGCGAACATTTTGCCACCCGTATCACCACTAAATAAGTCCTAATAAAGGATCTTAGAAGTGTTCGGTCAGATTCGGAGTTACTGGCCCTCCAGCATTGCTCTAGATGTCTCTTGTGGAGTTTCATCTCCCGGAGCTCCTCATAAACCAAGGAGCTTTCTGGGATCCACTGCCACGGAGAGGTCGAACCGGCGCAATCCGATCCAATGCCCCAGATGCTGCCCGGTTCCAGGCAGCTACTAGGGATTCAGACGGATCGTATACAAGGGATTCAGGTATCTCCCCAAGCTCCTTCTGGAATCCATCTGGATCCATTAGGCGCCTGGGGCGGAACCATTTAATTGGTTCCTCCTCCCTGCGATGGAGGAGTGGAGCCGTAAAGTCTAGCCTCAGCAGGAAATGTTCTCCATTTGATGATGTCCACATATAAAGATGGTCCTTTGATTGTCTGAAGGTGGTGTTATCTGGGAAGAAATCATTGAAGTAGCAGAAATTGATAAATCATTTCGATGCTTTATTTTGGCTTCCTAAACATATAATACAATTACATTCTCCTCCTTAATATTTCCAGTATGGCATATTACGTCATTTCCAAATTGAACTAGATCATAAAATTCATCAACCTCTTCTTCTGAAGAGTGGTTGGAATGTAAACTTGGGTAATTCTCTTATTAAAGGCTATTCATGAAGTCTAATTGATATTATTCATTCATTCACTGTGTTGTAACCAAGTACTGTTCTTGCCTAATTATAAAATTTTATAAAACTTTTCTTTCTTTGTTTTTCACGTCTTGAGTAATAAACAGTGATCCTCTGGCTGAAAGTATCCAGTTCTAGTCCATTTTAATTTGCTAATGGCTAGGCTCAACGCTGTCTTTTTTGTATGTTGGAAAGACGGGAGTGACTGTTCAAGCTCTAATGACACTGTTTTAAAGAAAATAATAATTATAAAGGTGGTGTGGTCACTCCTGTAAAAATTCTGGAGTACTTGGAGTACCTTGTGGCCTTTGTGATTGTTACTGTTAAAACCCAAATTTATGTAGTTTCTGTCATACACAAATATCCCTTCTGCGAAGACAATTGCGTGCATTTTGCTGACATAGAGTTCTATGCACATGTGATAGAAAACATGTTTAATTGCACATAAGATATTAGAGTTGTATAAGGCACTCTTCACAAAATGACTCTCTTCACACAGCTGGTTTCCTAGAAGATTCTGGAGCTGCTTTGGGAGTCTTCCCAAATACTTTACTTCCTTGTTCAGCAACCCTCTTAACTTATGATGGTGCTGAAAAGTATCTTTAAAATCAATGCATGTATTTACAACCTTCACAGCATCCACTTAGTAAAGTGATCTCCATTAGAGTCAATACATGTTGACATATTCCTCACCTGCTGTTTCTCTTTTTGCACAGCAAAAATATGGGAAAGGGATTACAAGAGAGTAAGCAGGTACACAATGGTGAATACACATTGAAAGTAAAGCAGTTGTGCCAGCAGCCAACTCTGCCACTACATTAGTTTCAATGTTCATTCCCCACTGTGTACCTGGATTTCTTGTAATCCATTCTATTGAATATAAGTACAAACATTAATTCTCTTCTTACTATTATTGCATTGCTTGGGTGAGCATTCCAAAAGGTGGGAAAGTGATTAGGAGGCAAATAAAAGCAGAAAGTGTGAAATTGATTCCCATTGTCAGTTTTGAACTGGCTATCCCGGTGTCAGAGTGAGCCTTCCAAAGGGAGGAGTAGACAAAAAGAAAAAAATTGAAATCAAGTGATGTGATTTCTCACTTAGTGACCACTTTAACAACAGAGCTCCTGGTCCTAAACAAAGACTATACATACATACACACACACACACAAATATGGAATGTATGTACAACTTTTCCTCTTTACTTATGTGTCCAATACAAATGTCTATACATGCATGCACATGTGTAGATGAATAGGAAAAGCTCCTGAAGAAGCCCTATTAAGGCTTCCAAAACACACAGCTGCTTCAACACTTTGAATGTTTATGTGTGTAAGCAGGATTTTTTAAAATGAAAACTGTACAAAAGCCTCAGAATCTTGAACTTTATATTTTGCTCCTATATATATTAAAATGGTATATTTATCTGAGCGATCCTTAGAACCCATATTTTGATGGATTGAGGAGAAAAGATGTTAGCAATTTCTCTATCAATGAGAACATCAGTCTTTGTTCAATAATTATAGCATTTCTGTGTTTTCCTGAAAACAAGTCTGGGTCTTATATTAATTTTTGCTCCAAAAGACATTAGGGCTTACTTTCCAGTTAGGTCTTATTTTCAGGGAAATACAGTACTAAATGTGTCTGTCTGACTAACGATCTTAACTGAGACTTATTTTTGGGGTAGGACTTATATTACGAGAATCCTGAAAAATCATGCTAGGGCTTATTTTCTGGTTGGGTCTTATTTTTGGGGAAACATGGTAGGAATAAGTAATAGTTTCCCCAACCTCTGTAAAAATAGCCCAAGGTGGTTGACCTGTATATTCATTGTTATGGAAGATCTCTTGCTACAAAAAGTAGCTTCTAGGCACCAACTCCCATACTACTCTTTGATTGTTAGCTGAGGAAAGGTTATGAACAATACTTCTTTTCTTGACTCTAAATTGAATTTTTTCATCTGATCTTATGAGTTTCTTTAGCCTAAATATTGAGCTTCATAGGTACAGGGTTGGTGAAAGGAAAAGTACTATGTTTTGTGTGGTGTTTTTAATTTTTTTTAATTCTGAGAATTTCCAAAACATGGAAGACTGGAATGGATGTTGAGTGTGAATAAGTAAGTTAGGACAGGTAAGGAAACAGAAAGCAAGAAAAAATATTCCCACACTTTAAAATCCTAGTTGTACCTAGTTTTAATTACAAAGTAAATCATTTTCTATGTTCTTTTATTCTTAACACTAGTATGTTAATTTCCTGTTTATCTCAAGGGCTTGACCTATGCATCCCGAGTAGCCATTTCGTCCCATAAAAATAAGTGTCTAAATGAACTCACCTTGGCATTTTACCTGTTTCTCTAATTTGTCACATTAGGTTATTATAATATATTGCATTAAGTTACAGAAATAATTATCTAAACAGAGTTATCTTTTTGTTCTTCTTTACCAAATCAAAGGATAGGCCAATATTAACCAAACGTGTTATATCTGGTGGTTGTTTAGCACTGATATACTGTACACACAGTATTTTGGGCCTAAAATGGCAATTTTAGGGTATGTAGAGGTTTCCTGTGTTTTGGCATTTAAATTTTTAATTCATTTTAGTGTGCACACTTACCTAACCAGTACAAGAAGCAGCTTTCTGAAATGCTAAGTAGTTTGTGTTTAATTGTCTGCAGCAGAACAGCTGCTAATACCAGAAAAATACCACCTCATCATTAGGCCTGTTGTGTCCAAAAAAAGTAGACAAGACTGCTATAGCTACCCTGGCTGTTTTGGCACTTGTATTCTCCTGCACTCAGTTTTCAGTGAAGAGCTGGAGGACAATATTGTGTAATTAAGGATTCTATTAAGATGAAGAAAAGAGCAAATGGGGTTGGTTGGTTCTCCTAGCAGAAGGAAAAAAAATGTCTGGAGTGGGGGATAGTGGTAGAGCATAGTGAGGGAGCGAAGTGGGTGGAGAGACTAAGTCAGGGCTGTTTGTTGAATATACTGTTAAGAACTGTTACCATCCTAATTAATCAAGTTAGAAATTACAGCTGTAGTTGGTTTCCCCTCAATTCTTGTTATCAATTTTCTTCTCTTTTGAGACAAAGCAAATATAAATTTTGTGTTCATTTGTCATTTGTTCTTTGACTTCAGCATCTCTGAAAATAACAATGTAGCACAAAAGACCAGTATTTACCTAGTTGTAATGTGGGTTGCCATGGTGTTTTGCAAATTATTGCAATTATGTTCACCATGCGAGTCGCCCTTGGTAACTGGCGAAAAAACTGATAATCCTGTTTTGAACAAAAGGTCAAATTGCTGAATAGAAAGTCTTGATTAACTAAAAGATGTACAAAGTGGAATTATTTCCTACCATTCAGAAATAGTTCTTGATCGGGTTTGGGGGAGGGGGTGAGTAAGTACATCTGATTACTGAAGTACAAAGCATTGAAAGGATGTTGTCTTGAGCCTTTCATGTAGTCTTAATAGTGGCTTTTTTGTCAAATTTACCCATTTGCAGCATTGAAAGAGGCAGCTGCATTTAAGCTGAAGATGGTGCTTTTTCAAGAGTTTAGTGCATGGAAAGTTCTCAGCAGTATCTACAGTTTACTATTAGTCTGTGGTCTGCTAAAACTGATGTACTGCATTTGAGCCCATTGCTTTCAGTGCTTTTGAAACCCTTTGACTGATGATCTAATAAAGTGCTCTTACTGGACAATCTCTGATCAGATACTTGAAAAAAAAATCACAAGTTTTTGGAGTAGAGAGAAGGGAAAAATAAAAGATATAGTGAACATTTGTTCTTACAGATGTACGAGACAACATATTTTCCCTTTTAACAGAAATTATTGGTGTTAGATTTCTACTAGTTTTTCAATTAGTCTTCTTTTCTAATTTTAATTTACATTTCTCAAATAAAGATTTTTCAAGAGCAAATAAAATATTGTCATAGTCACCTGAAAGGTAATGGCTGAAATTTGGGAGAAGCTTGTGAAAGAGAATGAAATAAAATTACCCTTCTCAAGTTGGTAGGTTTTCATTCTATATCACCTAGCAACCCCTTGGCTCAGTCAGCTCACTTGTCTACCTTTAGTCTTGTTTACAGACTATTCAACTGCCCTTCGAAACCATGAAAGATCTTCAGTTTCATTAGCACCATTCTCAAAGAGAAAAATAATTAAACTTAAAAGAACAAACATTGCTTAGAAATGCTTTTAAACTCTTTTTACTGGTTTTGAGATGGTCACTGCTGAGATTTTCAACAACATGTTTTTCCATGTTATTTAAGCTATCTCCTTATAAAATGATTGTTAACTTTTAGTCATTTTTAAAATATTCAGTTACATATTTTTACATTATCGATTGGCAATGTTGCCTGTCTGCTAACCTTTAACTTTTTATTTTCATATTTTATACACACACACACACACACTCACATATACAAACAAACTACTTGTTCTGTTGATATAGATTGCCTAGATTTTCACTTGTACATTTTTAAACAGTCTGAAACTATTTTGTGAATGCCATGGAGACTCACAAAACTTGGCATATCGTATTCATAGTAAGCATGGAATTGTACATGCCATGAAAATATTTCCTTTTTCTTTTTTACAGTGTTTGTATTTTATTAAGATTCTCCTACATGTACAATATATGGCTGGACCATATACTGTAAGTTCTTTGCTTTTGTTGACAGCTGATAGACAAAACAAAATTATTATTGAAGGAAGGTACTATACTTAGTTGTGACCCATTATAGCCTGAGAATGTTGCTTTGGGTGGGATGAATAGAAGAATATTTTGCAGAATAGCCTTGGATATAGTTCCAGAGTGGATGGATGGATGGAAAGAGAGAGAAAGATTTGTATATGTGCGTGTGTATACACACTGATTCCTTCCCCCAAAAATATAAATTTTCATATATAGTCATTTTAAGTACATGTTCGTTTGAAGTTTGCATGGAGCCAGTTTTAATTGCTCTGGCATTGTCCTATAGTAGTAAAATAAAATTGCTGGTAATTGTTGGCTTACTTTATCAGAATGTGGTAGCTATAAAGGCTTGTATTCCATCCTTTTATATTTAGATGTGTTTAGATACTTAGACCTGTATTGCAGATTAATGCAAAAGACTGAGATATTGGTCTTGATGTGAAACAGAGCAGAACAGACCTATTAATTTATTGCATAACAAAGTTTTAAAGGTTGGAATACAACAACCTGTAGTTCTGGTACATTTGTTTAAATGAAAATTTGTGTTTGCTCCTAACCAATCATAAATATTGCTCCTAACCAATCATAAATATTGAGAGCATTCTTCACCAGATTGATGAGAAAATAAATTAGTCAGATAACTTGAATGAAGTTACATAAGATTGTACATTTAAGAAATACTTTTAAAATCAATAGTAATATTTAAAATTCTGATATTTATGTTCAATATAGTTTAATTCTGTCTCCTTGATAGCTTTGTATAACATATATAATTAACTATTCTTAGTTAATTAACTAATTAACTATTTTTATTCTGTTCAGCATTGCTCTGAAATTTAACTAATTCAGATACAGCACTAATTTTACCATATTTTAATGCTTTCCCAATAGCTGTTTGCAAGGGAAAATATAAATAAATTCTAAGAGCTAAGAATGTCCTCTTATGGAAAAACAGCAACACTGACTCTATAGCCCATGTTCTCTTACATAAAAACTTCTATAAAAACATCAGGGTCTGTTTCATACTTACCGTATTTTTCGGAGTATAAGACGCACCGGAGTATAAGACGCACCTAGATTTTAGAGGAAGAAAACAAGGAAAAAAGTATTCTGAACCAAATGGTGTAGTAATATATTATTTAATAAAATACCAGTGTAGCAGAATACTTTTTACAACCATGTACACTTTTTACAACCATGTACACTTTTTACAAACTTCAAACTTGACAGCTTTAAGACTTGTGGACTTCAACTCCCAGAATTCCTCCTCCAGTCATGCTAGCTCAGGAATGGGAGTTGAAGTCCACAAGTCTTAAAGCTGTCAAGTTTGACGTTTGTAAAAAGTGTACATGGTTGTAAAAAGTCTTGCCAAGTTTGAAGACCCTTTAACCCCTAACCCAGGGGTCTTCAAACTTGACAGCTTTAAGACTTGTGGACTTCAACTCCAATTCCTGAGCTAGCATGACTGGAGGAGGAATTCTGGGAGTTGAAGTCCACAAGTTTGAAGACCCTTGCACCCCCTTGGCAAGTTTAAGCCTTGTGGACCAACTCCCAGAATTCCTCCTCCAGTCATACTAGCTCAGGAATGGGAGTTGAAGTCCACAAGGCTTAAACTTGCCAAGGGGGTGCAAGGGTCTTCAAACTTGTGGACTTCAACTCCCAGAATTCCTCCTCCACTTGGCAACCTTAAAAAAAACCCTTTAAAAAAACCCTTTAAAAAGTTCTCACCTGTCAGCTCTCTTCGGACGGCAGCAGCGGTGCCTCGGAAGCAGGCTTCAGTCGGTGGGGGGGGGGTTTGGGCAGTAGTGGCGGTGGCGGCTCGCTTCGGGTAGCGGCGGGGACGCCAGCTGGGACAGCGGTGGGGGCGGGGACAGCGGTGGTGGCTGGGACAGCGGCTGGGACAGCGGTGGGGGCGGGGACAGCTGTCCCCACCCCCACCGCTGTCCCAGCCGCTGTCCCCGCCGCCGCCGCTGTCCCCGCCCCCACCGCTGTCCCAGCTGGCGTCCCCGCCGCTACCCGAAGCGAGCCGCTACTGCCCAACCCCCCCACCGACTGCGTTGGCGTCGGGTCCTGCGGCGGGGGTGGGGGCTGCAAGGGGGCGGTGGCGGCTGTGGCGGCAGCGTCCCTGTGCGGCGGCGGCGGCAGCAATGCGCTCCAGCTGAGGCGGTGGAAATGCGCTCCGGCGGCTGTGGCGGCAGAGTCCCTGCGCGGCTGCGGCGGCCATGCGCTTCAGCGGAGGAGGAGGCCATGCGCCCCGGCGGCTGTGGTGGCAGCGTCCCTGCGCGGCCGCAGCAGCGGCCATGCGCTCCGGCGGCGGCGCTGGCTGTGGCAGCAGCGTCCCTGCGGTCCGCCGGCGGCAGCGACTAAAGCAGGGTCGTATCAACTCCCTCCCCCCCCCCAAAATGCACCATTTGGTGTATAAGATGCACCCAGTTTTTGACCCTCTTTTTTGGGGTAAAAAGGTGTGTCTTATACTCCGAAAAATACGGTAATTGTTCAAGCACTCAAGGCAAATCTGGCTTAATTTATTTATAGCTATTCCAACAACAAACCAGTACAATTCAGTTTCCTTGAAAGTGACAGTTTTATATTATCTGTAAAACTGAGAATATCTTGATTGGCTCAAAGATCTCAATACAATTTTATATTTGCATTTTATTTCACTTGAAACAAAAACTATTATGTTAACTCACAGAATTCTCGTCTGTGACTATAATAAGGAATTAACTAACAAATATAGTAGCAATAGCAATAGCACTTTACTTATATACTGCTTCATAGTGCTTTACAGCCCTCTCTAAGCGGTTTACAGAGTTCAGCATATTGCCCCCAACAATCTGGGTCCTCATTTTACCGACCTCGGAAGGATGGAAGGCTGAGTCAACCTTGTTCTATGTCATAGAACATAGATTTTAATATTTCAGTTGCCATATTTGCACACCTATTTTGACTAAGGAGACAGCTATTCTACTTTGTGTGCTTTATTTTCCAACTTTTTTACCATACTTTTATTATTTTATTTTTTTGCACAACTTTGTTAATGTCCTGCTTTAATTATGTTAAAATGCAGGAACTCTTTTGAATGTGGCCAGAATAAGAGCCAGGCATATCTCAGGGGGATGGTGTTCAAGAGGGCAGGTGCTATAACTGAGTAAGCATGCTTCCGAAGTCTCAACAAGTATTTATGCTTAATTGATGGAACCCGGAGCATGTCAACTCTGTCCAGCCTTACAGATGGGTCATGGAAGAAAGATGGTCCTTTAGGCCCTATGTCACGAAAGGCCTTATAGCATTTATTCCATTGCATTTGGAAATTTATTGGTAAATAGCATAGCTCACGAAGCCAAAGTTTTAATGGGCCTGACAAGACATGGTCATGATTGCCCATGCCACTACATTCTGGACCAACTATGGCTTCTGAATGCTTTTGAAAGGCAGCCCCTTAATGTGCACATTGAAGTAGTTTATGTATGAAATAAGCAAAATATGTGAGATTGTCTGAAGAGCCCCTGCTCCAGTGTGCAAATGGTACATAGGATGGATTTTAGCAGGAGTTATGAGATAAAGAAGTCCCCAAATTGTGCACAGTCCTGAAGGGGAAAGAGCAATCTCATTTGGGACTAAAGATGAAAATTCCCTGGCCCCTGAGGGTCCAAAAGCCCACGACTACTCAGTCTGGTCAGAGTTAAGTTTAAGTCACAACTCTGACAAACCTTAATCTCTTCCCATCTAGTCCCCCACATCCTCCAAATACTTGGATAAAACTTTGAGAACATTCCTTGGCTGATCCGGAATTGAGATATATTATTCAATATAGCTGCATTTTGATGAATCCTGATCTGAAAATGATGGATGATCTTACCAGTGGCTTTATGCTCATGTTAAACAGAATGAACAAAAATTAGGGCCTTGAGGTACCCCACACATTGGAAGTTAGATCACTGCCCTCTAAAAACACTGGCTGGACTTAATAATAGAGAAAGGAGGAAAACTATGTAACACTGCACCTTCTACTTCCAATTCTTCAGGTGGAGCAGAAGTATACTAAAGTTGATGGTATCAAAAATCACAGCAAGATCAAGAAAAACCAGGATGGTTACACTACCCCTATCCTGGCTCTACCAAAGGCCATCAACAAGTGCAACCAATGTTGTCTCTATACTACATCCAGGCCTGAAACCTCTCTGAAACAATCTGCAGAATCAGGTTTTTTCAGGATCATTTGTAATCATAGCCCCACCATCTTCTCGATAACCTTCCCTAAAAAAAGAGATGGAAGAAAAATTGTCCATTACAGTTAGGTCTAGCAAATGCTTCTTGAGGAAGGGAAGAGATCACTTCCTCTCCTAACTTTATGAAATTGAGAGTACAGCATTAGCAATAGCAATAGCACTTACTTATATACCGCTTCATAGTGCTTTACAGCCCTCTCTAAGCGGTTTACAGAGTTCAGCATATTGCCCCCAACAATCTGGGTCCTCATTTTACCCACCTCGAAAGGATGGAAGGCTGAGTCAACCTTGAGCCTGGTGGGATTTGAACAGCTGAACTGCTGAACTAGCAGTTCAGATTGCAGTGCTGCTTTTAACCACTGCGCCACCACCATTAGAATAGAATAGAATAGAGCAGAGCAGAGCTGGAAGGGACCTTGGAGGTTTTCTAGTTCAGCCCCCTGCTCAAGCAGGAGAACCTATACCATTTCAGACAAGTGACTGTCCAGTCTCTTCTTAAAAACCGCCAGTGATGGAGCAATCACGATTCTGAAGGCAAGCTGTTCCACTGGTTAATTGTCCTCACTGTTAGGAAGTTTCTCCTTAATTCCAGATTGCTTCTCTCTTTGATTAGTTTCCAACCATTGTTTCTTGTCCTGCCCTCCGGTGCTTTGGAAAATAATTTGACCCCCTTCTCCTTTGTGGCAGCCCCTCCAATACTGGAATACTGCTATCATGTCACCACTAATTCTTCTTTTCTTTAGATAGCCAAACCCAAAACCTGCAGCCGTTGTTCGTATGGTTTAGCCTTTGATCATCTTAGTTGCTCTTCTTTGAACTTTTTCCAATGCCTCAACATCTTTTTTGTAGTATGGCTACCAAAATTGCTTGCAGTATTCCAGGTGTGGTCTTACTAGGATTTTATAAAGCGGCACTAATATTTCACATGTTTATATGTCTCTGTTTATACAACCCAGGATTGTATTAGCTTTTTTGGCTGCTGCTGCACACTGCTGGCTCATAAGAGAACATATGCATGAGGTAATTTTCTTAAATTTTCATTTAAGAAAATTCATATTTTGTTTTGCAACACTCAGCCTGTTCAAGTTCATTTCCAAAGTTGGTTACCCAACACCAAATTTGGTCCCTTTATTTTCCATTTTCAGAGAGTTATTGACTTGATGAACAGCCAAGAAGGCAGAGTCCTGAGCAACTTTACATAACTTATTTTCAATGTTCCATTGGATTGGAAAGGTATAAGGCAGACATGTGAAACACAAGGCCCACATGTCAGATCCGGTTAGATCTGGCCCACGGGGCTGCCCTGGAAACAGTGAAGGACTGGGCCGTGGCGCCTCTGCCCGGCCCAGGCCAACTCGGTACTGAGCTACAACCTGGTGGCAGCCATCCAGGCCGGAACGCAGTCAGCCTTAGATCTCACCCACGGGGCCATCCTGGAGCCAGCAAGGGACCGCCCCCATCCCGTCCCCCAGGTGCGTGCAAGAGAGGGCTCTGCGTGCCACCTGTGGCACGCGTGCCATAGGGTCGCCATCACGGGGGTAGGGATTGGAGGAGTAAGAGTGGGGGGAAAGGGAGGAGAAGGAAGAAGAAGGGGGGAAGGAGAAGGAAGGAAGATGGAGATGAGGAGGGATGGAGAGAGGGAAGGAAGGAGATTATGAGAGCAAGGAAGGGTCAGGGAAGTTCTGTCTTAGCACTTGGCCACCAGCAGCCCTGCTTCCCTTTTGCCATCCCCTTGCCCCCTCCTCTCCTGGTGGTCTGAGGATGCTTTGGTTAAAAAGCTATAGCTGTGGATGCTTTGGTTAAAAAGCTGGTTCTCCTCACAAGAAGAGGGAGTGAGCCTTCTTCTGACCCACGCACTTTGCCCTCCTGCACATACCATGAGCAACCTGGCCAAGGAGAGTGAGCATAGCAGCAGCAGCCTCGAGGAGGAGGTAAATGCAGCCAGGCGCCCACTTAGAGAAGTGGGGCTGGGCTGGGCTGTGGGGTTCCGGTGCCCTGGGAACTCGAGGTCTGGGCTGGGTGCTTGCCCTTCACTGCCCAGGGTCCGGGCATCCTGCGCCACCATCTGGGGGTCCTCCATGTAGCCTGAGATGGACAGCAAGGCTCCTCTGGTGGACAAGAGTTTGGCGCTTGCCCTGGTCTCACATTCCTCTGCTGGAAACAATGGATCCCTCCCAGCCCCACTCAGGCCACCAAAGGTGCCCCCCGACACGAGCAATGTCAAGCTGGCCACGCCCACCCCAGCCACACACCCCGAAGTCAACCACATCCCTGATGCGCCTCTCAATAAAATCAAGTTTGAGACTCCTGGTATAAGGAATCTAGTCCTTGCTGTTTTATCAGAGGCCTTTGTCCAGATAAGCCAGAAATAAAAGTTCCATTATATTCTGGATCTATTTGTCTGTAAAGAGTGTAATTGTAGATAAAAGTGTTAAAATATAGAAGGACAAATCTCATTAACCTTGTTAGGTCTCTGACCATAACTAATATTGGATAGAACAATATATGTCTAGCTTTTAACAGCTATAAGTCTGTTTAGCTTAGGTGTTGCAGACTGCCACAAGAGGGAGCTAGAGTTCACAGCTTATTTCTATGGGAGTCCCTCTCTGTTTGTCTTTGGTCTCTACTACTTAGTGTGTTCTCTGCTACTCATTAGAGCAAGGCCTAGAGTATGTATGCTCTGCATTTCTCTCTGTGTTGTAGTTATGTATTATAGCTAAAATGTACTTGTACTGGATAATACTTGGATTGTCATTATGACTATTAAGTGTATGACTTTGGACTGTTTATAGGAAAATGCTATTTCTTAAAGTAAATTTTAATTCAAGTTAGTGTA
The DNA here is from genome assembly GCA_023053685.1 of Diadophis punctatus similis. Taxonomy (NCBI): domain Eukaryota; kingdom Metazoa; phylum Chordata; class Lepidosauria; order Squamata; family Dipsadidae; genus Diadophis; species Diadophis punctatus. The sequence goes on along the minus strand of JALIGW010000010.1, from coordinate 12,151,235 downwards.
TCTGTGTGTGGCTGAGTACTTATTCACAACTGATCTCAATCTAAACGTTTCTGTATGCACAACCTTGGTAACACAAGGAATACTCTGCTAATACATTAACACTGGTTATGGGCCCAGAGAGATATTGAGAGTTAGTGTGAATATTCAGTTTCATACTCAGACAGCTAACTTGTGGTTTACTGTTAAATTAACAATGGCACAAGAACAGTCAACTAGCTTATCCCTGATAACCAGGTTAGATGGAACTAACTATGTTTCCTGGTCTATGAAGTGCAGCTTACTTTTGCATAAAGAAGGATTATGGACTGTGGTTAATAATCCACCTGATATAACAGCTTGGGATCCAACAAATGATGAAGATAAGAAGAAAATAGCTGCCTTTAACCGGGATAATGAAAAGGCTCTTAGTATTATTGGACTGACACTGAGTGATCAGCAACTGGTCCATATTCATGGTGAAGATTCTGCTGCCAAGTGTTGGAGTACCTTAAAGAGACTTTATGTTCGTGATAGTGTTGGTGCGCACATACACCTTACACGTAAACTGTTCAGAGCACGTTTGTTAAAAGGTGATGACATGTTAGCTCATTTGGAGTTTATGAAGAGAACATTACAAGAGCTACATGAAAAAGAACTGATTTTCTCAGAGTTGCATCAAGTTTATATTATTCTTTCTTCTTTGGATGACTCTTATGATGATTATGTGTCTTCACTGGAAGTTTTGACCAGAGATGAACTGACATTGACTGGCATAATAGGAAGACTGTTAGAAGAGTCTAGAAGAAGGCAAGATAGAAAACAACTGAGAGAGAAACAACCACAGGAAGAACCACAGAGAGAGAAACAACTACGGTCTTCAACTGCCTATATTGTTAGGAAATGTTATTCTTGTGGGGCTAAAGGTCATATAGCCAGATTCTGTAAAAAGGGTAAAAAGCAGAATGCTAGTAATATGCAGAGAGCTTATAATGATGTTAGTGTAGCTATATCAAGTACAAATAAAACTGTAAGCCATGATATCTGGATAATAGACAGTGGAGCATCTCAGTGTATAACTAAAAGTAAAGAGAGATTTGTTAATATGACTAAAAGTAACCAACATGTATCATTAGCAAATGGCTGGAAATTGAGAGTATCTGGAGAAGGTAATGCATATTGTTCATGTATTAATGAAAGTTTACCAATGTTATATGTACCTAACCTTAAAAATAACTTACTATCTGTCAGAGAATTGGTAAAAGCAGGGTTTGTGGTAACTTTTCAGGGAGATAAATGTTTAATTGAAAAACAAGGTAAAAGAGTTACTGCAAGATTGCATGATGGCTTATACATTATCCACGATAGTCCATTAAATAAGGCTAATTCAGTTTATGAAAAGAGAAAGCCTCATGATGAATGTATTCATTTGCTCCATAGACGTATGGGACATTTAAATTTCAAAATTTTAAAGAAAACTGTTGAGTTATCTAATGGTATAAAATTAAAACCTTGTGCAAGATATTTAAATTGTAATGCTTGCAATCAGGAAAAAAGCAAGGTAATTCCTGCAAACAGGTTAAATGGATTTAAAACCAAGGAACCATTAGAGGTTGTATTTGCTGATCTCATTGCCCCTAAGAAACCCAGTTTAGGTGGAGCCTGTTATATATTGAGCATAGTTGATCATTTTTCTAGATATGGTTTCTGTTATCTGATGAAAACAAAAACAGAAACATATCAGCATTTTGTAAACTGGTTAAGGTTTGTTGAACGAAAAATGAAAAAGAAACTGGTTAGTTTAGTAACAGATAATGGTACTGAGTTTACCAATAAGAGATTTGAAGATATGCTAAAGAGAGCTGGTATTGAACATAAGCGTTCTGCTCCTTTTCGGCCACAACATAATGCGCATATTGAACGTAGAGGTCAGACATTACAGGCTATGTCTAGAACCATGATTTCAGATTCTGGTTTACCAGAGAGGCTCTGGGGTGAAGCTATAATGTGTGCTAACCATGTTTTGAACAATGTAGTGAATGCAACAACTGGTGAATTGCCATTTACTCGTTGGTATGGTAGGAAACCAAATCTTAGTTATTTGCATACATTTGGTGCACCAGCATGGGTGCATATTCCCACACAAGTAAGGCGAAAGGGACAACATAGAGCACGGAAATTATGTTTTGTAGGGTATGAATCTAATCATAGATCATTTAGATTCTGGGAGTCAGGTACTACTAGAGTATATTGTAGTGCAAGTGCTAAATTCCTTGAGCATGTTGGATGGAGTAAACTGGAACAGGAATACAAGGAACAAGATAGTATTGTTGTTGATGATCCATTGTTTCCTGATGATTCTAATAAGAATAGTACTGATGATAGGATAGTGAAAGAATCCTCAATAGAGGAACCATCTATGGATGATGTAGAAGATACTTCGATAGGGGAGGAAAAGGAAGAGGAAATTCCAACAACTTGTACTAAATTGCCTAGGAGGTCGACTAGGGAGAGACGTCCACCTGATAGATATCAGGCAAGTATTGTATGCCAGATTAATGTGGAACCGTCTAATTATAATGAACTTAAGCTGTATCCAACAAAGGAACAGGTAGCTTGGCAGGAAGCTATGAATAAGGAATTAAAATCTTTAAAGGATCTTGAGGTATATGAAGATGTAAGGTTACCACCAGGTGAGCGTGCAATAGGTTGCAGATGGGTGTATAAATTAAAGACTGGTGTGGATGGCACTGTTACCCATAAAGCAAGATTAGTTGCTCAGGGATTTGCTCAATCAGATAAGGATTATGATGAGGTATTTGCACCTAGTCTGAGAGCAAATACATTGAGAGGAGCATTAGTTTGGGCAGCTAAAAATAAATGCATAATTAATCATGTAGATGTCGAAACTGCATATCTACATGCACCATTACAACATACCATTTATATGAGAAAGCCATTAGGTTTAAAAGGTGATGGAAAAAATGATTATTGGAAATTAAAGAAAAGTCTTTATGGTTTAAAGCAATCAGGTTATGAATGGAATAAATGCATTGTAAAAGAATTAGTTTCCATGGATTTTAAAGCTGGTATAGCTGATCCTTGTTTATTTAGGAGAGAGAAAGATGGTTTGATTTCTCTGTTGCTATTATTTACAGATGATATAGCGATTATAACAAAGACTGAACAAGAAGCAAATGATATTGTTTCTGAATTACAAAGAAAGTTCAAGATTAGAAATTTAGGAGAAATTAAACATTATTTGGGTCTTGATATAATGAAGACAAATAGAGGATTCAAAATTTCGCAAGCTAAGAAGATTAGCCAATTGTTAAAAAGATATAACCTGGAGAATTGTAAAACTGCTAAGACACCAATGGATCAGGGATTTACAAATAGTGATACTAAATGTCCTGTGTTTGATAAGGAGATATATCAGTCTCTAATTGGTAGTCTCTCATATTTGAGTAATTGGTCTAGGCCAGATATATCTTACAGCGTAAATCAACTGGCTAGATATAATGCTGAACCAAATGAAAGGCATTGGCAAGCAGCTAAACGAATACTTAGATATCTAAAGCACACAATACATTATTCTTTATATTTAGAACCGAGAAATGAATTAGTGTTATCTGCATATGCTGATGCAAGTTTTGCTACTGATGCAATGACTCGCAAATCAACATCAGGTATAGTGGTAATGTTGGGTAATGCTTTAATAGGGTGGAAATCTATTAGGCAACAACATATTAGTTTATCCACTATGGAAGCAGAATTCTCGAGTTTATCATTAATGTGTACAGAATTGGTATATTATAAACAATTGTTAAAGGATATAGGAATTACTGTACAGGAGCCATTTATTGTGTATGAAGACAATCAATCTGCCATTAGTATGGCTAATAGTTTAGCTGTGAAAACAAGGTCGAAACATACTGATTTGAGATATCTGAATGTTAGACAATGTGTTCAAAATAAAATGGTTAAGTTGGAATACTGCATGACTGAACAGAATATTGCAGATCATTTCACTAAAGCGCAAGGTGCAATTAAACACAAAGAGTGTTGTGAAAACTATGGTTTAAAGATGTAAGGTATTATATATTGATCTACCCAAAGGGGAGAATGTTAGGTCTCTGACCATAACTAATATTGGATAGAACAATATATGTCTAGCTTTTAACAGCTATAAGTCTGTTTAGCTTAGGTGTTGCAGACTGCCACAAGAGGGAGCTAGAGTTCACAGCTTATTTCTATGGGAGTCCCTCTCTGTTTGTCTTTGGTCTCTACTACTTAGTGTGTTCTCTGCTACTCATTAGAGCAAGGCCTAGAGTATGTATGCTCTGCATTTCTCTCTGTGTTGTAGTTATGTATTATAGCTAAAATGTACTTGTACTGGATAATACTTGGATTGTCATTATGACTATTAAGTGTATGACTTTGGACTGTTTATAGGAAAATGCTATTTCTTAAAGTAAATTTTAATTCAAGTTAGTGTATCTGTGTGTGGCTGAGTACTTATTCACAACTGATCTCAATCTAAACGTTTCTGTATGCACAACCTTGGTAACACAAGGAATACTCTGCTAATACATTAACAAACCTATTACGGCTTTGAGAATATGAAGACGCACAAGGATAAAATAATTTGAATATACTGTATATTGTCTATTTGGCCTTTCAAAAGCATTTTAATGAAGTTCCTTATAAAAAAAACTCCTGAACAAACTGAGCAATCATTGGATGAAAAGAGATGTTTTATTATTTATTGGTAACTGGATAAAATGAAAAACAGACATGAACAATTGTCACAGTGGAAGTTTTTAAACATTAGAATGGAATAGGTAGACCAATGAAATGAGTACCGTATTTTTCGGACTATAAGATGCACCTAAATTTACAGGAGGAAAACAAGAAAGAAATAATTTTTGCCCTCCCCAGCCCCCAGAAGCACTCTGCAGTGCTCCACACGGCCCGTTTTTCCAAAAAACGGGTCCGTTTTGGGGCTCCCAAGTCCTCCATGCGTCACGTTTTCACCCTCCCCAGCCCCCAGAAGCACTCTGCAGGCCAAAAATGGGCCTGTTTTTGGTGAAAACGTGCCATGCATAGCACTGCAGAGTGCTTCAGGGGGCCTGGGAGTGCTTCAGGGGGCCTGGGAGGGCGAAAACGTGACACGTGGAGGGTTCGGAAGGCCAAAAACGCCTGTATTCGGTCTATAAGATCTAAATTTTCACCCACTTTTAGGGGAGAAAAAGGTCCATCTTATACTCCGAAAAATACGGTATATACTCAATTTTTAGGATGTTTAGCAATACATTCTTCAAAACAAAGCCTCAACACAGAGTCTCTTTGAGGCATCCAAGATCGAGGCACTGGCACCAGCTCGACTTGATTCTGACCAGGCGTTCAAACCTTCCCAGTATTACAATCACGCGTAGCTACCAGGGTGTTGATTGTGATACAGACCACTCCTTGGTGTGCAGCAGAATAAAACTGCAAACAAAGAGATTGCATCACTCGAAGAAGGAAGGAAGATCACGAATCAACATCAGCAAGACATGCAACCAGGTCAAAGTGGAGGAATTTGCACATGCATTAGAGGAAACGCTCCCAGGTCCAGCTGAAGCAAATGCACCCGAAAGATGGGAATATTTCAAGAATGCTGTCTATAACACCGCCTTGTCAGTATTCGGTAAGAAGACCAGAAAGACAGCAGATTGGTTTGAAGCCCACTCAGAGGAGCTGACACCAGTCATCGAGGAAAAAAGGAGAGCGCTGATTGCATATAAAGCCTGCTTCAGCGTGCACAATCTACAGGTTCTGCGAGCTGCTCGTAGCAAAGTCCAACAGGCCGCCAGGAGATGTGCAAATGATTATTGGTTGCAGCTTTGCTCTCGGATCCAGATAGCTGCTGACACAGGTAATATCAAGGGGATGTATGATGTCATCAAGCAGGCTTTAGGACCAACACAGAAGAAGTCTGCCCCCTTGAAGTCTGCTACAGGTGAGATTATCCAGGACCGAACGCAGCAGATGGCACGCTGGGTGCAGCACTACTCTGAGTTATACTCTAGATAAAATACGATAACTGACGAGGCTTTGAACAGTGTTGAGTGCCTACCTGTCCTGGAGGAGCTTGACAATGAGCCAACCTTAGAGGAACTAAATACGGCTCTGGACTCCCTCGCCTCCGGCAAGGCACCCGGGAAAGATAATATATTCCTGCCGAAGTTTTGAAGTGCTACAAAGAGATCATCCTCACGGAATTGCATGCAATCTTTTGTCTCTGTTGGAGGGAAGGCGGAGTACCGCAGGACATGAAGGATGCTAATATCATCACATTGTATAAGAACAAAGGTGACAGGGGTGACTGTAACAACTACCGCGGCATCTCCCTTCTTAGTGTGGTAGGGAAGCTGCTTGCCCGTGTCGTATTGAAGAGGCTCCAGGTGCTTGCAGAGAGAGTCTATCCAGAATCACAGTGTGGATTCCGAGTAAACAGGTCCACTACCGATATGGTATTTTCTCTTAGACAGCTGCAGGAAAAATACAGGGAACAAAGACAGCCACTCTTTGTAGCGTTCATAGACCTTACGAAAGCTTTTGACCTGGTTAGTAGGGACGGCCTTTATAAAATCCTCCCTTAGATCGGATGTCCACCCCAGCTCCTCAACATCATTAGGTCCTTTCATGAGGAAATGAAGGGCACGGTAGTTTTTGATGGCTTAACATCAGATTCCTTTGACATTCGAAGTGGAGTGAAACAGGGCTGTGTCCTTGCGCCAACTCTATTCGGGATCTTCTTTGCTGTGATGCTGAAGCATGCTTTTGGAACTGTAACAGAGGGAGTCTATCTCCGGACCAGATCAGACGGAAAACTTTTTAGTCTCTCTAGATTGAGAGCAAAGTCTAAAGTCCAGTTGAAATGCTTACGGGATTGCCTCTTCGCTGACGATGCTGCCGTTACTGCTCATTCTGCCGAAGAACTTCAACGACTCATGGACTGTTTTAGCAAGGCCTGCCAAGATTTTGGATTAACAATCAGCCTGAAAAAAACGCAAGTCATGGGACAGGATGTGGATTTACCTCCCCATATTACAATCCTTGCACAAGAATTGGAGGTTGTCCATGACTTTGTGTATCTTGGCTCAACCATCACCGACACTCTCTCCCTAGATACTGAGTTGAATAAACGTATTGGTAAAGCGGCCACTACATTCTTTAGACTCACAAAGAGAGTATGGCTTAATAAGAAGCTGACAGACCATACAAAGATCCAGGTTTATAGAGCCTGTGTCCTGAGCACACTCTTGTATTGCAGTGAGTCTTGGACCCTTTACACACGGCAAGAGAGAAAGTTGAATACTTTTCATATGCGTTGTCTCCGAAGTATCCTTGGCATCACCTGGCATGACAAAGTTCCAAATAGCGCAGTCTTGGAACATGCTGGAATTTCTAGCATGTATACACTACTGAAACAGCGACTGTCTTCGCTGGCTCGGGCATATTGTGAGAATGGATGATGGGCGGATTCCGAAAGATCTCCTGTATGGTGAACTAGTGCAGGGAAAGCGCCCTAGAGGGAGACCACAGCTGTGATATAAGGATATCTGTAAGAGGGATTTAAGGACCTTGGGAATGGACATTAACAGCTGGGAAACCTTGACCTCTGATCGTTCCGCTTGGAGGCTAAAGACGCAGTATGGCCTTCTCCAGTTCGAGGAGACACTCGTTCGGCAGGCCGAGGCAGTGAGGCAGTCCCGGAACCAGAGAAATCTGGGGGCCAGGCAGGGGATGGAATGGATCTGCCCTCAGTGTGGAAGGGATTGCCACTCTCGGATTGGCCTTTTTAGCCACACACTGTTCTAGGAACTCTTTCTAGAAACTCTTCCCAGAGCACGATACCATAGTCTTTCGAGACTGAAGGTTGCCAAAGCAAGGATGTTTATAAACAAAGGCAAATGGTGAATTCAGTTTAATATATGCAAGTGTAAATTAATATACATATGGATAAAAAAAATACCTTTATATTCTAATCTGAGCTAACAGGATTTAAATACTTGGAATGTGCCAAATATTTTATGAAAACATTTAGTGTTTGGCTTTATAAATGCAGATTCATATTGGGTACAATTAGAAATAATTAAAAAATCAGCATATTGGGGTAGATTTATGTTTCTTCTTTCTTTTATATTAATAGAAAGTAGATATCTAGTGAAGACGAATGTTGGGAGATTCAGGAGAATGCTTATTCATATACTCCTCATGGTGAAGCTGAAATATTTTCTACTCAGATGTCCACCAGCTTGGACAATGAGGACTGGATTCATTGCATCTGAGTTCACAAATAACACTAACTTACAACTGTGATTACTGAATAAATCATATGTGAAACTATTTTGACAATCCATGGTTTACAAATTAGCTGATTTTCAAAACATGCTAACCCAGAAATAAGCCAGTTTACAATAATGTATGTACGATTGAGTGCAATGCTATTAATAGTTACTGATTATAAGGCTACAGATACCACTTCTAATATTGGGATAATGGAAATGTTTTCATTCATTTTTCATTTGTGGGTTTTCCATAGATAATTTCTATGAATTCTGGGAATAATAATATGAATTTTTGGCTTATAATTCAGACATAAATGCCTGTTCATACTACTGCAATATAGTTTATTAAGCTGAAGTAAATGGATTGATATGATTAATAAACAAATGAGCATATGTATACTGTATTGCTAAATAGCTGTACAGCAAAGACATTGATTCTTCCCCAGACATTCTTCTGTGGCTGGGAAATACCTTCCAGTCAGTGCTACTAGCAAAAGTGGTTAGGGACAATATTTGTTGCAGTCCATCTGAATACTTTCCTTCCCATCTGGCATCTTTTCATATTGCTGCGGGTCAAGTGACATTATCATAGTTGGTTATTATTTTTGTTGGTCATATGGTCATCCAAATGTGTAGACTGGATTTGGCATTTTGTAAAGGATGGTGCATACAGAGAGAGAGATGTGTGTGATACATTACAATGAAGTGGTAGTTTTTCAGGAATGAGGGAACACATTCCAAGGAGAGGGGTGAGATAAGAGACAAGACAACCTGAATAGGAGACAGAGGAAGAGAATTAGGATAGCCACTAGAATTTCCCAAGGTATGTCCTTTGGAGAATAGTAGTAAATGTTTAATCTGGCAAGATTCTGTCTATTCAATGTAAGCAGATAAAGAACTTGGTTAGATAGTTCTGTGTTGTGCTAGAGCTGGGCCTGATATATTTTAATCCACTTATCGAATCCTTCCAAAGACTTGAGATAGATAGATGTTGTTATTTTATGAAATTAAAAGAATTGTCACTGGATGTAAGCTGTGTCCAAGTAAAGCTGCCATTTGCAATTGATTTATGATGCTTTTGTTAATGTTGATGTGGTGTTCCTGTTGTTTTGAGATTGTATCCAAGACTCCTATTATTAGAAGTACTATTTGTGCTTTCTTTTGCCACAGTCATTCTACTTCTGTTTGCATGTCTTTCTATTTTGTAAATTTCTCCAGTTTTTATTGTGGTTGGTCTCATAGTCAGCCAGATGTTTAGACTGGATTTGGCATTTTTATTCGCCTATTGATTTCTTCCCAAGGACCTGGGATAGGCAGATATTGTTGTTTGATGATGTTAAAGGTATTGTTGAAAGATGTTATTTACTACTACCTCTTTGTGCATTAAAATATGCCCAATATAATTGAGAATCATATAAAGGCAATATTATTAAAGCTTCTTATCTTGAATAATGAGAAAAATTGCAAAAATGAAATTCTTTTTTCCTCTACGATATCTAGCATTAGATTACGTAACTGTGAGCACAATATAATGCCTGGATCTTTTCTAACTATAAACTTGTTGCTCTATCCTTTTTTTTTTATTTCTTTTTTTTTTAAAGAACTAAAGTATTTTTTGCTTAAACTCCATTTGCATGTTTAACACAAATCCAGGGCAAAGTATATTTGGTGCAAAATGTATTGTAGAATTCTTTGGTCATGTAGTTACAATCAAGGAAATAAAGGATTACCTTTTCTAGTTTTCAAGATAATGAATCTTAATTAAACAGGGGTTAACAATAATGTATACTAGTATATTCATTTGAAACAGGCATGTGTTGAATTTGATAAAGCTATATTTAAAGCAAATGAACAGAAGCTTAATTCTAAAAGCAAAACAAGAGGAATAAAGAATACATATTTCTCGAATTGTTTTTCCAAAGCTAACACTGATCTTACTTAGCTACAATGCAATTTCCAGGAATAATAACACTAGTTATTGTTATTATAAAAAGATATTAACAGATAATAAGTATAAATAAATGCAATTAAGAACTGAATACAGAATAATATTAATTATAATGGTTAGGAAGTCCACACAAATAGCATTATTTTCTACATGAAGTGAACTTGGTACCCGAAACAAAATATATAGTACTTGGGTATTTGCTTTGGCTCTGTGTAACCTAGGTTTTCTGTTTATCATGGTGTAATATGTCATGAAGGTATAAATTATGTGCAAAACTATATTTTTCTGTGTAATTTATTGATTGGAAGGAAGTTGTTAATATAACTGTTTATATTATATCTTTATGGACATTGTTGAGATAAGGACTATAGTGAATGGCTTCCATTTTAAAGAATAGTGATATTCAATCTGGTAGAGCATTTTCCAGATGACAGGGTCTACTCTCGCTATGAAGTATGGAAATGAACTATAAAGATTGTTCTTTAGTATCCTTTCTACTACTCTAGAATCCAGATAACCCTTCTGTTTTTAGGAAATCTATAGATAATGAACTGGATTAGCCAATGTTTAGAAAATATATAGTAAAAAGTGCTGTATAATGAAAGGAGAATGGACAGATTTTCAACATTTCTTGTAGCATCTAAGGGCTGTAAAAGGTTCTGGTAGGAGCACAATGACATCAACAAAGGAGAGGGAAGGAATTTTTATTCTTTCACATTTTTAGGGTGGGAAGTTATAAGTTAAAGACTGTTGGCAGTTATTTGTATAAGAGTTGCCTTGTGATGAGATGGGCAGCAAACAAACTTAATAAATTAAATAAATCAGGTTTTTGCAAATTATTAATTACAGTACTGTCACAAATTTTGTTTTAGTTTTCAGCCAAATTTTAGTGCTATGAATTAAGGGATTGAAAAACAGCTGCCTTATCTACATTTGATCTTGCCCAATTAATGATGTTAGATAAGTGCTGTATCAAGTTTCCGAGGTTCTCTGGAATCAAAATACCAATTTCTGATTTTGGGAGATAAATGTCTTTGAAACATGAATGAATTTTAGAGTTTATATATTTAGCAATTACTATACCTCTATCTCTTTATCATTATTAACCTGATCATCCTAAAAGAGATTGTCTGAATAAATCCAAAGTTATAGATAATTAATTATGTGCAGGGAGAAGATACCGGATGCCTTGAAGAAGGGCAGTAGTACAGTTGCTCACAAAAATTTAGATGCCCCTGATTCTATTGTATGTCTCAGTGAACTCTGCATGAAACAAAAGGTAACCAACTTCTTTTTGCAAATTTGAGTGCAATGCACTTCTTTAAAGACTTCAGTTAAGAAAACTAAACATGGCAAGTACAAAAGAGTCAGTACTTCATAATATCCCTTTGGGAGAAACAACAGCTTCCATAACTCCATTCTTTTATTTATTTATTTTATAGACAAGATGTTTCTATTCTTGTTCCTACTCTTTCTTGCAATTCTTTTTAGCTCACAAATATTCTTCGATCTCTTTAGTTACCATGCATGTTTGAGATCTCCCCACAGATTTTCAATAATCAAGTCTAGGAACTATGAAGTCCATTCCAAAACCTATAACTTTCTTTCTTGTAAGTACTTTATGATTTATCTTGTTGAAATGGCTAATCTCTTTTTAGTTTCAGTTTCTTAACTAACCAGGATATACTGTATACACTGTGCTCTTCTGGACCCAGAGAGTCTTAACAATGAAACACTAATCACTAATAGGATACGAGGCCTGGGCATTATGTTATTTGGAAAGCCAGCTATTCTAAGGCAAGAATTAGAATTTTTGTAATGCAATGATCATTCCATCATGAGTCATAAAGGAAAATATATATTTAGCTCTTATGGAAAGATTTGAATTGAAATCTCTATTGACTTCAGTTTGCTACTTATCAGAGAAGCCTTTAAATACATTTAAAGTCATATTTAGCAAATTGGAGATAGTTACCTGCTTCAAAACTAAAAGTGTATGTATCTTTGTAGATTGACCAAGATGAAATATATGAATGAATTTCTGTGGTTACTGACTAAGGTGAAATATATGAATGAGTTTCTGTGGTTACTGACTGTGGTTATAGTTTCAGCTAGATTCAATCAGAATAGAGCTGGTAGGGACCCTGGAAGTCTTCTAGTCCAACCCCCTGCTCAAGCAAGAGACCCTAAACCATTTCAGATAGGTGGCTGTCCAGTCTTTTCTTAAAAACCTCCAGTGATGGAGCACCCATTATTTCTGAAGATAAGCTGTTCCACTGGTTAATTGTCCACACTATTAGGAAGTTTTTCCTTAATTCCAGGTTACTTCTCTCCTTGATTAATTTCTATCCATTGTTTCTTGTTTTGCCTTCTGGTGCTTTGGAAAATAAGTTGACCCGCTCTTCTTTGTGGCAGACCCTCAAATACTAGAATACTGATATCATGTCACACTTAGTCCTTCTTTTCTCTAGATTGGCCATACCCAATTCCTGCAACTGTTTTTCATATGTTTTTGTCTCCAGGCCTTTAATCATCTTAGTTGCTCTTCTTTACACTTTTTCCAAAGTCTCAACATTTTTTTTGTAATGTGGTGACCAAAACTGGATGCAGTATTCCAGGTGTTACTAAGGCTTACTTACTAAGGCTTTTTAAAGCGGTACTAATACTTCACATGATTTTGATTCTATGCCTCTTGTTTATAAAACCAAGAATTGTATTAGCTTTTTTGGCTGCTGCTGCACACTGGTGGTTCATGTTTAAGTGATCATCCACTGGGACTCCAAAAACCCTCTCACAGTTACTGTTTTTCAGCCAGGTTTCGCCTATTCTGTACTTGTGCCTTTGGTTTTTCCTGCCCAGGTGTAAAACCTTCCTTTTCTCCACATTAAATTTAATGTTGTTGGATAGGAGGCCACTATTCAAGTCTGTCAAAATCTCTTTGGATCCTGAGCTTGTCTTCTGGGGTGTTGGCTATTTGTACCAGCTTAGTGTCATCTGCAAATTTGATGAGTTCCCCTTCTATTCCCTCATCTAAGTCATTTATGAAGATATTGAAGAGTACTGGGTCTAAGACGGAACCTTGTGGTACCCCACTGCTTACTTCCCTTCATGTAGATGTAGTACTATTAAGGACTACTCATTGAGTATGGTTTGTCAGCCAGTTACAAATCCATCTGGTGGTGATGCTACCTATCCCACATTTTTCTAATTTACCAAGAAGTAGGTTGTGGTCTACTTTGTCGAATGCCTTGCTGAAGTCTAAGTATAGTCCACAGCGTTTCGCTGGTCTACTAATTTAGTCACTTTGTCAAAGAATGTAATACGTTTGGTTTGGCATGAACTGTTTTTAACAAACTCGTGCTGGCTAATAGTTATAATTTTATTTGTTTCTAGATGTTTACAGATCTGTTTTTTTTATTATTTTTCCCAGGATCTTCCCAGGTATTGATGTTAGACAGATGTTAGAAATGGTATAGGGCAGTGTTGGCGAACCTTTTCAGCACCAAGTGCCAAAATGGGGGCACGCGCTGGAAACCGGAAGAGCAGCTGCCCAGTATGCATGTGCGTGCCGAGAAGATGATCGCAATTCCAAGGTCCCTTCCAACTCTGCATGTGCGCATGAAGACCAGCTGACCGGTATACATGCACACACCAGAAACCGGAAGAGCAGCCACCCAGTGCACCTGTGTGCGCTGGGAAGATGATCTTCCGGTTTCCGGCACTCCCATGCACGTGAAGACCAGCTGGCTGGCAATCCGGAAGAGCAACGGGTGATAGCTCGCCTGCCCGGAGAGAAGGCTCTGTGTGCCACTTCCAGCACACGTGCCATAGGTTCGCCATCACGTGTATAGGGTTTTCTGCCTAAGCAGGGGGTTGGACTAGAAGAATTCCAAGGTCCCTTCCAACTCTGTTGTTCTGTTCTGTTCTATTATTCTATTCTATTCTACTTGGATTTGCTAAATTATTTTATAGATTATAATCTGCCACAAAGTGTGTGTGGTAGGCTATAGTGGTGGACTATAAATATTTCAAATACACAAAATAATGAATTTTTTTCTCTTTATCTGCTGCATGTATAGCCAAAGGGGTAAACCTCATTGATTCTGAAAAGTATCAAACATTAATAGTCAGCAACATGTTTATTTAGAAGAAAGGTATTTAAATAAAAGTAGGATACAAATAAATAAATAAATAAAAATTACTTATGTAAATACTATATTAATAATTAACACAGTAATTATTTCATTTATCTATCCCAAAGGTGCTTTTTCAAAAGGCAACTGGACTTTCTTGTTTTTCTTTGAAGGGATGAACACCCTTTGAATGGTGCAGAAGTATGAACAGATTTCTAGAAAAATTGTAGACTACAGGAATCGTTTACACTTCAGTTTGAGATGCAGAAACCTCCAGGTGGCCTCAATGACTCTCTAAAAGAATGCAAATGACCAGCTGTCTGCAAGAAGTATAAATCATTCCATCCCTCACCATCTAGTCAGAGCTGAAGAAGCTTCTTGGATGAAAAGCAAAACGTCTTCAAAGAAAAATAAGAAAGTCCAATTGCCTCTTGAAAAAGCACCTTTGGGACAATTATGACCTGGATGACTGAGAATCTCCACAGACATTTCATTTGTCTACATACAGTCCTCTGATAGTAGACTTGCTGCTGGCTCCAGTGGTTCTGCATTATGTCCAATATTGAGTAATTTGTGGATCCTTTAGATATTATACTGCAAGCTGTTAACATCTGTTAACAGTTTGTTTAGTGACCATTTGAAGTTACAGTGGCACTGAAAAAAGTGAGTTATGACATTTTTCACACTTATGATCATTGCAGCATCCCTATGGTCATGTGATCAAAATTCAGACACTTGGCAGCTGACTCATATTTATGACAGTGCCCTGTGTCATGTGATGACCTTTTGTGACCTTCTGACAAAGTCAATGGGGAAGCCAAATTCACTTAACAACCAGGTTACTAACTTAACAACTGCAGTGATTCACTTAACAATTGTGGCAAGAAAGGGCATAAAATGCGGCAAAATTTACATAACAAATGTTTTGCTTAGCAACAAAAATTTTGAGCTTAATTGTGGTCGTAAGTCAAAGACTATTTGCATTAAAGTTGCTAACTTAAATCAATAACAATTGGAATTCTTTGACATCTGGATGGATACCCACTTTTCATTCCTATATTAGACAGTGATGGGATGAAGTTGAAATACTTTTAAAGGGAGTTGCATCCTAAAATATCAGACTTATAGCTGAAAGCTGTACTACTTAGAAAGTGACTGTCGGCCTTACCAGGTAGACTAGGCAGGAAACAAGGCCAGATAAGCTAATTCTACTTCATAGTAAAGCTACATTAACAGAAACTTCCAAATCTGAAAGTACAATTTTCTCGCTGTCACCTTTGTATCCCAATAACTTAGAGAGCCCCTTGCTATACAGCTGTGGGCTATGCTCCCTCTTATCTGACTGTTCTCTAGCAACATATTTTTGCCTGGTCTCCCAAAGTCATTTCCACATACCATTATATTGACTTAACACCAATTAATATTTGTTTAAGACTAGCAGAAAAGGCATGGTTTTGGATAACTACATTTTGGTTCTCTTAAAAACAAACTCAAGAGCAGTATGTTGTAAACACATCTATTAATGAAAACTATCTGGAAGTTGCACTTCATAGGCTACTAGCTGGGGTCATTCATGGAAATATTTCTCATTGTGGTTAAACAGCAACATTGGTTTCTGCTTCATTTCTGGCATAATTCAAACTGTTTACCTTTAAATGGCCTGCATAACATGGGATTTTGATGTTTTCTCCTCAATCTACCCACATATTGTGATATTCCTCAGACCATTTAGTCTAAATCTGGTGGTTTGGGGGGACAAATTGTTCTTGCTCTGATGATACACTTATTCTGGAAAAGATCTTTTTGTACAACTACTCTTGACTTACGACCAAAATTGAGTCTGGAATTATGGTAGCAAATCATTACCATCATAAATCAAGGCATTATGTGATCGAACCTAACTTTTTGGCACTTTTTGCAATGGTTGTTAACTGAACACCATGGTTAAGCAAATGGAATGATCATTAAGCAAATGCTGTGGTTGTTAAGCAAATCCATTTTATCCATATTTTGCCAGAAACTAGAAGCAAACACTGGAAACTGGCAAAACATGTCAAAACGCTACTTCGGGACACTGCGAATGGCCGTAAAGGTGAGCCAGTTGCCAAGCACTCAAAATGCCATCAGGTGATCCTGGTGTGTGTGTGTGTGTGTGTGTGTGTGTGTGTGTGTGTGTGTGTGTGTGTAGCTTTTGTAAATTCAAATTTCAAAATCGGGTCTTTTAGAAGGGCCTATTGTAACTTCAAATGGTTGCTAAGCAACCAGTCATAAATTGAGGACTACCTGTAATCTTCAGCCTCTCATCCCCTAGTCATTTGCTGTGATTGTTAGAAGGATTGTATTTTATTGTTTAATGCTATTCTATTGTGATTGTTAACCTTTCTGCAAATTATTAATTAAAGAGTTATATAAAAATGAATGTATTTTTATTTATTTATTGGTATCCCACCATTTTTTTTTTACAAATAGCTCAAGGCAGCAAATATATCCATCAAAGCTTCCTCCTCCTACTTTGCCCACAATAACCCTGTAGTTGGGTTGGGTTGAGAGCGAGTGATTTCCCAAAGTCACCCACCTGGCTTTCATATCTAAGGTGGGAATTCAAGGTTTCCACTTTCTACCCTAGCCCCTTAAACACTAGACCAAACTGGCTCTAAAATAAATTTGTAAATAAAATAAATACATTTCTGTTCCTTTCTGTATCTTAAATAAGAAATATGCATCTAGCAGATAAATCTAGTAAGAAGTGCAAAAAGCAGATTCATTGTGCCTTTTCCTGAATTTATATACCAATACATTTTCCACTGTGCTATCTTCCTTCAGCAGCATCTTTCTCTGTGCTTGCCAAGTTTGACACATCAAAGTCTAGACTAGAGACATGTGAATATGTGTTCTGGTTGTTTTATTTTGTTTTATACTACCTGATACTGAGTAGATGAAGTTAAAAATACGTTTTTCTCTATTTTTAAAATAACATTTCTTACTTGTTTGATCCTTTTTCAGACTTTTTGGCTTTTCCTTTTAAGTCTATCAGGGGAATACCAGATCACATAGATCTGGTGTAAAAGTAAGGAAGCTGGACTAGAATCAGGAAGACTCACTTATGGAAGTTAATCACGTTTTCTTGAGACAGTCACTAACCTTCAGCCTTGGGTAGGAAGAGAAGGTATAATGTATGTTGTCTTGAGTTTCTTGGGAAAAAGTGTAATCTAAAACTACATTAGAGCAACAAGAGTAAACATGACAATGTAACATTGTGAAAAAGAGAATCTTTTGCTACCTTCAGATTACAGTGTTAGTGGGTTTTGCATAGTTATGTTTGAAGACATTTGTTAAAACTGAGATTCACACCATCAAACTATAGAAGGTCATGATAAAACATTTCACATTTTACATTTAGCCCTTTGAAATAACATTTTATTTATTTATTTATTAAACTTGTATGCCGCCCAACTCCCGAAGGACTCTGAGCAGCTCACAACAAAAATAAAAACATCATAAATATCAAAACCATCAAAAAACATCTATTAAGAACAATTAAGAAGACATATACATCATTCATTCCTGGCCGGATCTTATAAGAATATAATGGTGAGATCAGTGGCCCCAGGCCTGCCAGAAGAGCCAGGTTTTCACTGCTTTGCGGAAGGCCAATAGGGTAGGGGTAGTCCGGATCTCAGGGGGTAGTAAATTCCAGAGGGTCAGGACAGCCACAGAGAAGGCTCTCCCCCACGGGCCCACCAGCCGACATTGCTTAGTCGACGGGACCCGTAGGAGACCAACTCTGTGGGATCTTACCGGTCGTTGGGAGCTATGCAATAGGAGGCGGTCCCGAAGATAACCTGGCCCTGAGCCATATAGGGCTTTAAAGGTAATAACCAACACCTTGAATTGCGTCCGGAGACCAATAGGAAGCCAGTGCAGCTCGCGGAGAATTGATGTAATGTGGGTGTACCTAGGTGTACCCACGACAGCTCGCGCGACTGCATTCTGGACCAGTTGTAGTCTCCGAGCACTCTTCAAGGGTAGTCCCATGTAGAGCGCGTTGCAATAGTCTAACCGTGAGGTGACAAGGGCATGAGTGACTGTGAGGAGAGCCTCACGATCCAAATAGGGTCGCAATTGGTGCACCAGTGCACCCTGGTCACATCGCGTCTGGACTACTGTAATGCTCTCTACATGGGGCTCCCCATGAAGAGCACCTGGAGGCTCCAACTGATCCAGAATGCAGCCGCGCGGGTGGTTTTGGGGGCTAATTGGCGCTCCCATATAACACCCCTCCTGCGCGAGCTGCACTGGCTTCCGGTGGTCTACCGGGTGCACTTCAAGGTGCTTGTTACTACCTTTAAAGCGCTCCGTGGCATTGGACCTAGGTATCTCCGAGACCTCCTGCTGCCACAAACTGCCTCCCATCGACCAGTGCGCTCCCACAGAGAGGGCCTCCTCGGGGTGCCATCAGCCAAGCAGTGTAGGCTGGTGACGCCCAGGGGGAGGGCCTTCTCTGTGGTAGCACCCACCCTCTGGAATCAGCTCCCTCCAGACTTAAGAACCATTCACGACCTGTCCACCTTCCGCCGTGCCCTCAAGACGTATTATTTTTATCAAGCCGGGCTGGCATGAAAAAGTTTTTGGGGTTTTAAAAAAAATTTAAGATTTTACTAAATTTTAATTGTATTAAATTAGGGCCACATAGAATATTTTCTTTTAAATGTATTTTAATGTTTATATTGTATTTTTTACTTGGCTGTTCACCACCCTGAGTCCCCTGGAGAAGGGCGGTATATAAATTTAATTAAACTAAAACTAAACTAAACTAAACCATTAGCTGGGACAGCCACGATTGGAACGATAGGAGCAGAGAGATCGTGGATTGCCTGGGTGACAAGATCTAAGCGTTTGTGTTGGAGAGATGTGGAAGTGTTGAAGCTGGGTGAGTGTTTCGCCGATTTAATGATAAAAAAAAGAAACTTAAAAGGGTTAGGGTTAGGGTTAAGAGATTCCAAAATGGAGCGAGCGGCTATCTAGCAATTGGAAATACCATCGAGAGAGTTAAAGGAGCAGGGTTTAAAAGGCCAGGAAATTTGAGGATGTTTTTATAATTGGACTTGGTGGAAGTTAAAGAGACTGAAAAAGAACAAAGAATTTGAAGAAAATATCCCATATGTGGGTCTAAAGCAGTGATGGCGAACCTATGGCACGGGTGCCACAGGTGGCACGTGGAGCCATATCTGCCGGCACGCGAGCCGTTGCCCTAGCTCAGCTCCAGCGCACATGTGCGTGCCCACCAGCTGATATTTGGCTTGCGCAGAGGCTCTGGGAGGGTGATTTTGACCTCTGGAGGGCCTCTGGGGTGGCAGGGAGAGTGTTTTCGCCCTCCCCAAGCTCCAAGAAAGCCTCTGGAGCCTGGGGAGGGCAAAAAATTGGCCTACTGGGCCCACTGGAAGTCGGAAAATGGGGTAGTGGGGGGGTCGCACACGCATGCACAGGGGATGGGGCGAGTGGGGGACTTTGAATTATGGGTGTGGGCACGCATGCACGTATGATAGCGCGCTTGCGCGCTATTTTGGCACCCGAGGAAAAAAAGGTTCGCCATCACTGGTCTAAAGTGTTTTGGAAAGTTTTGTGAAATAATTGTATTGCATTGGAAATCCGGTAACGACATCTACTGGTTGGAAGAAATATTGCAACAATTTGTGGAAAGATAGAGAAAAAGGAAATTTGGTTGACAGCTGTGAGGACTGACTTTGCTTACAAGAAAAGATAACCTTGGAACTGTGAGAATCTGAAAGGAGAGTATGCTGAGCTACAGTGTTTGATTTTGACTTATCATGGTGATAGAAGATAATAAGACTGTGAACTGGAATGGAATATATTAAAAGTGGATATCAGAATATTGAAACATAAAATGACAATAAGCAATA